>JAMKCH010028695.1:0-17468 GCA_023653785.1 Ophioderma brevispina | reverse complement strand
AGTATGGCGTTCACTAAGGACGTATCAAGTCCGCGAGTCGACAAAATTGGCGTTTCCATAGAAACTAGGCGAACGCACGAAAATCCAATTTTTGCGATAAAAAAAACGATAGGAATATCGGTTTCTGCGGTTTCAGCTCTAATGATGGCAATTGGCTGTATTCACATTAAACAAAAGTTTAGGCCATACTGTGCATAAATTTTTCAAAAAATCCCACATTAAAAATAGCCTGGGTGGCCAACCACCACCCCCCCTTACCTTCGACTTGACCGGCATACCCTAAACCCCGGTGTTGTGAAAAAAGTGCTACCGTCACATTTTTTTTCGCTAAAATGACGGAAGGGATGAGAGAACGATTACCTAGAAGCTTTTATTTTTTACGAATTTTCTTTAGCGTTTTGCGCAACGGAGCGAAGTTAGTCGGTAACCACCCCCATCCCCCTTGGTACGCCGAGGGTTAAAATAGCTTAACACCGTCTTTTTAAGAACTTTTTAACAGTGCGCGAGGACAAATTACAATGGGGGGAGGGGGGATAGGTTTCATCGGTAAAGTTCTTAATCCAGAAAACATTTCAGTCGGAGCTCTGAAATTTTTTTTAGGGATACGTCAACAATTCTATCTATTACGAGATCAGGTAATGCTAAATAAAGAGTGAGAGTCTCTAAAATCTTGCGTTAATTAAGCAAGCACCCCATTTTTTGACCCGGGTTTGGTTTTTTACATGTTTGAATGCTACCAATGTATTGATCATTAGATGCTGATTTTGCATTTTCTTTATCAAAAACAACAGGAAATCAACGCCATGTTTTCTGTGGACGCTTACAAAAGCAGGCATTGTTCAAAACATATAGTTATTGGTTTCGTTTTACTTGTTTGTCCAATGAACCTACTGAAACTTCGCGTAGGTGTTCCACAACGGATCAAATGCAAAATTTTGTATCCTAAAAACATGTCCTCTTGTCCCTTTAAATACCGGAAAAAGAATTTCCTACAAAAAAAAAGCGTTGAACTACCCAATAAGAATCAAGGGGTAACGTTCGCTTTAATATCACCGCAGGTACCATTCAACGATAACCAAAAATAACTCTAAATACCCATTATCAAAACGTTTTAGTATTTTTATTTTATTTATCCTGTTGAATATAATGGTTGTTTTCAATCTTTTTCTGCAACTAAATTCTAAAAGCCAAAGCAATTTGTATAGAAAATCGAAGGTTGAAAAATGATGAGATTAAAATCAAATAAAGGATAACTCACCATCGAATAACCCGTAACAAAACAAAGGACATATATAAAACATCAGCAATCCATTTTATGTTATATGTTTCCTTCGATTTCAACTTTATTTTCTTACGCATGTGGTACAAACTGTGTCATCTTCATTCGCTGCGCATTCAATGAGATTTTCTTATTGAAGGCACACAAAAAAAATATGGGAAAAAAAAATGCTTTAAGCCAATCTATAAGTGACGGAGTGGGGTTGCGTAGGGACCCTCAAAATTTGGTTCGCGTTGACCGCTTTACGCGTGGGATTTTTGAGCCGATTTTTTTAATTGTGTCTAAATAATGTAAATACAGTAACAAATTTTAATATAAAAAAAGTAAAAATTTTAAATCGGCCCAGCCGTTAATGAGTTAATTAATGAGGGCCCAATGGAACCCCTCCCTCCCCTTGGGCACTAACGGAAGTAAACTGAGAATATTTAAAAGAATCTAAGAACCAAACCAAATTGTTTTGCTTGAAGTACACAAATTCATAGTAACATAAAAATAATAACCTTTATGTGTGAAAAACAAACAATTTCATTGTGGACGTACAAGTCTTTGGGAAAATGACGTGTATTTTGAAACACCCGTTAACAAGTTTTGATGTTAAATATATGTAATGTGGGGTCTTTCTAGATGTAGATATCAACATAAATAAGTTTTCAAACGTTTGATGTAAGGAATGACTCATTTAATTTAGTCTTTTTGCCCATTTTTCGCCGTGTTTTTAAAAACAATGTTGTGCCCCTAATTGCAGCCCAAAAAAACAAAGTCATTTGTATTGCTGATTTGGGGTTTCACATGTGGATAAATTCGTTACAGAATTCCCTCGGGAAAGTGGTTTCCTTAGGGGGTACCATGACACCCTACCTTGGCACCAACGGGAGTAAAAAACCCTTTGTCACTTTTAAGTGTATAAATCCCATACAGTGGCAAATATTTGCTTTGTATTGTTGTTTGCTATCAGTGCAGAGAAAGACAGTAGGAGGTGTATTCTTCATTTCCATGTAACACCCAGGAGTAGCCACACATTTGTAACACATCTGAGTACAAAAGTTTGAGTGATTAAAATGTTGACAGACTGACAGAAACCCCTGAAACGTGATCTTAAGTGCCGCAAGTGGGGCCTTAAGAGAGGGGCCAAAACAAATTGTACAGGGGTCAATTCGCTAAATTGATCCAATAATGTTGAAAATGCACACAATGTATGTGTTAACCATAAGGATTCCAGAAAATGTATAGTTGTAATATGTACACCTTAAAGTTTCAGAGTTATGGTAAAAACATCAAAAATCAATAAAAAAGGGTCATTCTCAGGTGTACAGGGGTCAAAATTGTACATTGCTCCGATTGGAATAAAAAATGGTGGCAAATATGGTGGAGCTCATAGGATCACTTAGAATAGTTTTGAGTGTCTCATAATGATGGCTGAAGAAAGTAGGGGGGTAACCAAGTCAACCCATGAATGCAATGGACGTTGACCTGTTGTGCCCCCTACATCGGACTAAGCATTTTTAATTTAAGACGTCAAAACTATTCCTTATTTTAATCATATGAACTCACCACTAAATTGCACATTTTTTATCCAAATCGGAGCAACCTTTAAAATTTGACCCCCATGTACAAATGAAATGACCCTATTTGATTTACTGCTGTTTTAGCCTATAACTCTGAAAAAACTTTTAGGCTGCTGGACATTTACAACTCATACCTTTTCTGAATCTTAATGGTTAGGACAAGACATGGTGTGCTTTTTCACATGATTGGATCAATTTACAAATTTGACCCCTGCTACAAACTTTGTTTTGGCCCCCTCTCATTAAGGCACCACTTTGCGGCATTAAGAATCACGTTTCAGGGGTTTCTGTCAGTCTGTCAACAACATATTTAATCACTCCAACCTTTTGTACTTGAAGATTGTTGTTAAAAAAGTGGCTAGCTCCAGGCTAAGTCAAGTCGTAATTGTAACAAGTTAGCAGCTCGAAGCATGAAGAATCGAGTTGTCTTCTGAATCGCTGTTTGCTTTGTAGTTGTACCCATTTCTTATTATGACAAATGAAGCGTATTCTTTGAGCTTCGAAACACCAAAACAAAAGATCACACCCTTACCCTCTTTTACCATTCTCAAAGTATCTAATAGTAAGAAGTTGTTTGTAAGAAAGTGGAGAATTAACAAGTTTCCTAGTAATAATTTTACTAGTAATTTAACATTTAAATTTTACTTTTTACAAAATTATCTATGATAATTATAAATTTAGTATCTGAAAGTTAACAAATATGTCCATGGCGTTGACACCGAAGAAAATAGACTACATGACAAGGAGAAAATCCAATACAACGCCAATAAGCAAAAACACGCAAGGGAAAAGATCCACAGGCATTATTCGGCTGAATAGCACCAAATGCTCATGGAGAGGCCTAAAGGCTTACAGCATATAAAAGGTTAATGGAAACGTGACTCTGAAGGGAGCGTTTTCGTAAATAACACGGGGGCGAAGGGCGAACAAACCGGGAATGTACACCAATACCGGTTTAAAAAACTGTCTGGACATAAGATTATTTAATGGCAATGCTCTACATAGACACAACTACTTGCTTTTGATATAACAGGGCGGTCGTACTTTGGGAGAGTTGTTGTTTGTTAGCATTAACTTGGCTGACATAAAAAGTGCCCATGCAAAGATTCATGTGTACTTGCCGTTTTTACTCCTTTTCAGGGATGTGAAAGAATTAAGCTACTTCAATAAATTAATTAAAATAGTTGTAAAATATTTCTGGTTTTAAGTTTGCATTTTAGAATTTGACCAAAGTGACTGGGTTCCAAGCAACAGGTTTTCCCCTGGAACTCTAGACCATGATTCCAGGCCAGTTAGCCATTTAAAAAATCCCTCAAAAGGTCACCAGTGGCGACAATCGACTTTACAGCTTATTTTCTCAGACTCAACTCTTTGCACGCTGGTTGCGGGGAAATTCTGCATTAGTTATAACGTATAACACAGAATTCAGTGGCATTTGAGATAGCTTTCCAACTATTTGCAGGTCATTTGGGAAGTCTTCTAAGAAAACAACAACTAAAACTAGGCTTGTTTAAACTCATTTAAATGCATATTGATTCTGAATATGCCCAAAGAAAATAAATGACTTTGAAATGTTTAAACCCAAAATTGACATAGTTATCTTTGGGCGGCTGTAGCGGCCTGCCGCACGCAAAGAGTTAAAATCCCTTAAATCTCACTCAGTAGTTTGATTTCATCAGAAGAAGGTAGTAATGATATATGACAAAATTAATTTCACTACCATTAACCTTAAATATCATTCAAAGAGTTTCTCATGATAGTGGGTCGGTGTCTTGGACTTGGTCTCCGATAGAATGACTAACAATATCACCACTCCTTGGTCCGTTAGATTTTGGCTTTGTAGTCCAGGGCCATATACAACAAAAATGGACCGTTGGGCTTTTCATGTTTATTTTCTAATTTCTATCAGATTCCGAATAGACTTTAACCGAATTAACAATGCTGACATGTTTTTATTATTATTTATAATGTTTCGTTTATGCAAATGATTATTATGTCATAGAAAATATCATAGATAAAGCTCAAATAGCAAATATCATAGCAACCTATATCTGATATTTTCGTTAATTAATTGTCAAAGTCATATTGTTCATATTTTCATTTGCCCTTTTATTATAATTTTTGATAAAATATCTAAATATATTACATATGGTAATTTGTTCATTTGAACGAAATTTGAAAGTGGTAATATTGGCCGCCATCTTTTGTATCTAAGCAAGATAATAATACAAATATACTTGAAAAGAGTTTACATTGACTTTAGAAGAAAAAAATGGCATCAGCATTTTGGGATAAACATTGGAATCCCACAGGATGACATATGGTCCCTGGCTACTTCCACACTGTTCGATCATTTGGTATCTGGTAGTTGTTGGTGGCATATACCGTAGCCATGAAGCACTAGCCTTTGTTTAGGCTATTTGGACGAAAGTACAAATTTTCAAATTAAATTTCTACCAAACAAGTCCGCCGTTAAGCGAGAATGAGCAGCCATGATTAATACCCGAATATATGTCACGAAAGTTGACTACGTTACCAGGAAAGGGAGTCTCATACTGACCATCCTCGTAACCAGAAATCACAGGGTGCATGCACAAGATTTAAAATGCCAAGCGTGCCGCGCATCTTCAAATTAGCAATTGTGCTATAATGGTCCCTGTTACTTCACCCTGGATTTCGTGCACATGTTGGTGTGTATTTACCAGTAGGAATTGGAAGCTTGTGTGCTCGTTACTTGGAATGTGGATACTTTTATTATGGATCAAACGAACAAACGTTCAGCATTGCGTATTGATATCTAAAACCTGCCTTACTTCAGGATTTCACACTGGCTCAGTCTGATAGTGTTGTAAAATAAATTGAAACTAATAATAGAATCAGGTTATAAAGCGTTATCACTTAACTGTCGAAAGCGTGGTGCTTATTATTAGTATTACGCCGCCATCAGGAAATCGTCCACAATCATTTCGCTTCAATTAGGTGGGCTGCTGGCAAGCCGCACATCCCTATTACTAGATTCGTAACATTACCCATAACATGACAGCTCTAGAGGGACCATGGGTGGCGTGTTTGAGGAACCTACTCAAGATCCACTAAAAGGTTGAGAAGTTTTTTTGGACAATTCGAGGGTGCTGATTCCGAATGCACCATGCAAAATTGTCAAGTTGGTTGAAAGTGGATTTTAAGGGGCATTACACCTTTCTTATTTTTTAAATATAGTTTATGAAACATGTGCAAGATCAACTAATGTGACTAAAGGGTTTAAGAAGTGTTTTATGTCAATTGAGCGTGCTGATTTCAAAAGGACCTTACAAAATGCACCACATTGATGGAAAGTGGAGTTTTAACAGGAATTACCGATTTTCCTTATTTTTTATCTAGCGTTATCAAACCTTGCGCAATATCCCACGTATTTGACTGAAATTTTTAAGAAGTGTTTTTGGACAATCGAGGGTGCTGATTCCGAAATGTACCATGAGAATTGTCAAGTTGTGAAAATTGGATTTTAAAAGGGGCATACCCGATTTCTTATTTTTTTTAAATCTAGGCTTTTTGAAACCATGTGCAAGATCCACTAAGTTGACCTAAGGGTTTAAGAAGTTTTTATGTCAATTTAAGGGGTTGATTTCAAATAGACACCATACAAAATCACCCCATTTGGTGGAAAGTGGATTTTAAAGGGGAATTACCGATGGTCCTTATTATTTTTTTTAAATAGTATTATCAAACAATGCCAAGATCCACTAATGTTTAGGTGAATTTGAGCGGTGGGCTTAATTTTTTTTGAATATACACCATTACAAAATCACCTCACGTTGGTGGAAAGTGATTTTAAAGGGGACATTACTTAATTTTCATAGTATTTTTGAAAAAAAAAGGGATTATCAAGGGAAATAAATAATTTGAGAGCACACAGAGGTCTCTGGAGGATGGGCTGCTTTGATTGTCATGTTCATGTATGTTTGTCTAAACCTGGTCATTAGAATTAAAGGGACTCTTCTATGACAAATTAGAGCGAAAAATAAAATATTAAAGACCAATATCAGTGATTTGTAAATCAGAAAATCGAAAAAATATCAAAAAATCAGATTTTGCATTTATGTAAAAAGTACGGTATCCTAACTACCCTGCAATTGATAAGACCAGAAGCAACTAATAGGGACAGGATCGGAAAACTTTAGTCATTATTGTCCGAACGGACACTTACTAAGCACGTAATTGAAATGGGGAATCGTATCTTGAAACACTGCCGTTTTCTCATATTTCTGTCTAATGCTACGAGCTGGAAAAGTAACTTATGAGAATTCTACCGAATTATCCTGCACTTTGAAGCTATTCTGCCAAATTTCCAATATTTTCAAATCACTGATAGGGCTTTAACTAAGTTAGAGTTGGTTATAGCGTTAAATAATTTGTTATTTTTCTGTTCCAACTAGTCCTTTATGAGTGTTTCCAAAGAAGGATCGTATGTTTCATCAGTTTCCAGAGAAAAATAATGGGTTTTATCATACTTCGGGTTTATCATTACTTGTTTACCAAAGTTTATAATAATTTGAAAGAAAACTGTCAGAAAACTTGTTTTTAGTGTCTAGAGTATTATTTAAGTGGTCGGGAGCTGTCTTCTGGGTGACCGTTTTTTTTTACATTAGGGATGGAAAAACCACAATGCCCAAATCAGGATCGTGTCTACCCCCCCCCCCCAACCCCTGACACAAGTCAGAAAACTGGGTATTTAGCACAACTGCATGCTAGGATTTCGGATTTGAAAAGCCCGGTTACAAACAAGTATGTTTCATTCCATCATGAAATACCCATGGACAATCAGTCTGCAGGTTGTGCTAAACAGTTTTGGTCTGTGCCAGAGTCAGAGGACACTGTTAAACAAAATGAGGCCATAAACATTAAAGACATTTTTCAGTTTCCACCTTTTCCGGTGGTGGTGGTGGGGGTGGGGGTGCACTCAAGATAGCCCTCTTTTTTCTCTCTTTTTTGTATACAAGACCCCCTTTTTGTTGCTGCGTCTGACCTTTTTACCCTTAACCCCCTTTTTAAAATCTTCAGATACTCAATAACCCCTATTTTCTTCTTTCTGCTATACCCCCCCTTTTTCACAAGTTTCCATACAAATATCCAAGTTGTAACATTTAACATCCAAATTCAAAATGTGTACAAGCATACGCGCAATTTTGAACAATTTTATAATTATTTCATTGCAATTTCGGTTGTTACCTCAGTGGCCCCCTTCTTGAAAGTTATATACTGAATGGCACCCATTCTTATCAGGCTGTGTCACTGAATGACCCCCTTATTTTGGTACATATTTTACGGAAGGCCCCTACTTTCACCTGATGGCCGAGATACATAACGTCACTTCAGATAGGCAGTGCCCCCCCGGACCTTTTTAGACGGAAGATCATGACCTGAAATTTCATAGCAAAGGACGACAACACTAAATTCACTACGTTTGGGGGAATGGTAGGTCGTTCCGGTAAAATGACAAAACAGTTTGAGATATTTTGCAGTCCTTTGGGGACGTCCTAAGTGAGGGTGTATTTAATAAAAGGGAAAGAGTATAGCTTGACCATCGCTGAGATTATCACAAAACTTTGAAAATCGATGGTTGAAACTAGGCCCTCGACTTCCGCCCTGGTCGAAAGCGATATGAGGCGTACACGTCGGCTCAAAATAGTGGTGCGCTGTTCATATGCCCTTTTCTAAAATCTTCTTACTAGACTGATATACAAAAAATAAAATTATTCGAAAGTTTTAGTTGTGATCTATAGGGAAATTAATGCATAATACTCAAAAATATTGGTCACGCGGGTGCAAATCAGCAGGGCGCGATTGGTAGTTTAAGTGTCTTTCAATGGAGCGATTATTAGTGGTGTGCGCCCAAATCAAAGACTAGTTGTAAAATCGTGTAAAAAGGCTTACTTAAAAATAAGTCCTTTTGATTTCACAAATAAAACCTATAATGAGTTAAAAATCGATTAACGATTTAGATTTAAATCTAAGGAATTGTTTTGAAATCCCAAAAGGCTTTTGTCACTAATTTCAGTCATCGCTAGACTTCAAATAAATCTAAGGAATTAAGAGAGTGGTGCTTTCTTCACTAGCTCAGGTAGTACCCCTTTAATAAGAGGTTTATACATTTCATAAAAAAATCAAAACAAATTAATATCCAGACCTTTAATGTGACATTGGAAATTTCCTGAAGATGTGAATACTTGTATCGTATTAAAAAGCTATTTTTATCATAAATCGGGGAGGTAAGGGTCCCTTTTTAAAACAAGAAAAGAAAATTTCACCACTTTCCACCAAAACTTATCAATTTTTTTTTTTTTCTGCATGCAGCAGATTGAACTCAGCACCTCGGGAATTGACCTAAAACACCTATCAGATCTTTTAGTGTATCTTGAGTAGGGCTCAACCTTATTTTGAGCCTTTAGCTTGATGGATACCATAGTACTCCCAGATTTCGCTTGGGGGACGAACTTGAGATTGAGATTAGGTATCCTGCCAGGGACAAAAACACGTTGGCGCGGCGCGGCTTGAACTCACGCTTTCAACGCTCTAATATAACGAGTCCTGCACTTTACCATGGAAAACACGTGCTTTATGTTGATTTGATAATATACAATATTGAATGCTGGGGTGGGTAAGAGGTGATGTTGAGGACAAATTTTGACTTTTCCCATTTCACGAGGCGTGGAAAATGGAACTGTAAAAATTTGACCGAATGGTACTTTTCCTATTGTATTGTTTTATATCATGTTATTACCTGGTTTCTGTTAAGGCTCAAATTCTCGCGATCGTGATATAATCTAGATTGGCAAGATGTGGGGGAAAGCCCGGGGAATTCTGTTCTTCGACACAAATATTTTGTTTGAATACATGTATGCAATATATTGTTGGGCTGGGGTGTTTTGAATGTTTTCGCCATATGTCAAATCCTTCAATATATTTGGCATGCATGTTCGAATATTTAACCAATCTTCGTTTACAATTGTATCTGATATATTCTACAAATCTTGTTTATGAGAAAGGCGATAGTAGGAGGGTATAATGATTCTAAAGGATTTACACAGGTACTTACAGAAATAAGTGGTTTTCCCCATGTGGGCATTAAACGGTCATTTGCGCCTCACAGATGACAACAAGTAGTCCGAGGTCACCACGCTAGCATATGGGAATGAATGTTCAAAAGTACACAGCGTTGTATAGATTCACACAATAATTGTGTTTAAAATGACCGTGTAGGAAAAAAATAGTTTTCGCTTACGGAGTGACTCCGTCCCAGCAACAGGTTCTTCCTCTTCCACTCTACATGTCTGCATCCCAGTCAGCAAAGAAAAAGCACTATCTTCGTGCCGACTAACTTTCGAGTTAGTGTCGCGTGGAGTTATGCGAGTTACAGTCCATGATTAGATGTGATGATGGCTCTTACAATTAATGCCTAAGTACTCAGCAGAAAACCTCTGACTTCCTATTTCATATCTTGGTGGTTGGCAGCTAGAAAATTATTTCCTACTCAAAATTGGCCATAACGTAGAATGTTAAAGGTTGGCCATATTACCTAGACCTGGAAACTTTACCTCTTCTTCAACGCTCTTAAGCAAGAGACCCACCAGACGAGATTTCTTTAATGTTGTGAAATCTTATGTGTTACATTTATGTAAGATGAGGAACAAATCTAATAAATTGGTAAGGGTGGAATTGAAGTAGAGGACATTACCCTCCCCAAGCACTTACTCAATGTTCCCGAACGTTGACGTGTTCGCGTCAATACCATATTAAAGGCCTTATCGAAATATGTAAACAGATATTCTGGTTACCATGTAACACCAGTCATCTGACATCACCGCAAAAAAGGAGATAGCGTATTTGTGTGGTTAGATATAGGAGCAATAGCAAAACGGTCTTTAGGGCTTTTCGGGATATAGGGATAATTAGGATACATGCTCTATGGCAACCCAGGGAGCGTCCAATAACGACATTTTCACCATAATTAATTTTGAAGCATGAATCATGCGGACATTCGTAACAATGTAGGAAACATCTTAAAGGGGAAATCCGATATCCGACTCGACCTCAACTCTACACATTAAACATGAGATGTTGGTACCATTGGAACGCTTTTTTATTTTTCTCATCTCACCCGCAAAAGTCTTGACTGACAGATTCTTGTTCTGACGCTAGGGGTAAAAACGTGGTTTGTCCGGTAACACACAAAAATAACCACCAAAAAAAAAAACCGTTCACATTAAAAGCGGTATGTCGGAATTCAAATGAAATTTGGAACTAATAGTACACGGGGGAAAAATTTGTACAGGGTAAACAAAAACAGCGTTTAAATTTTTTAACAATTGATACCAATCTGGTTCGTTTGCCATAAGGTTTCTAAAAAGGATTGGCAATGTTTACCATGTTTTGTACAATAGGCGCAAGAAAGTGCAAGGTCAGATTATAGAATGGTCCTATTTTGTTGAAACTGGTGAAATCGCTCTGGGTCATACTAAATAAGAACTATGTATATGTATATAGATTCTGTGTTTCACGTTCAAAGTGAGCCTTTTACAAATATGACTAGTGGTCTCCCTAGACCCTGTGGACCAGGTCAATTTGCCTCTTATTATTGAAAACGTCATGACACAACGCGACATGGAGATTTCGCTGCTATATAGTAGTCGAGCAATTGAACACCATTTTTATAACAAACAATGATCTGAAACTGTTCCCCCCCGTGGACTTGAACCCGTTTTGCAGTGTAACTTTTTTCTATAACCCCAAGTAGGGCAAACTATAACTTTCTGTAATCATTGAACGGTAATGAACAAGCTGATATCTTTAAGACTAAGTGCCCAATGGGGGGGGGGTTCATAGTACCAAAATTTGATTTTTTTTGCGATTTCCGGGTACGCATCAATTTCTAGCTTCTCCTGATACAAAAAAAAATAAATCGCCATTAAAATAATTAGGTTGGTCCCTAGGAAACCCCCCCCCCCTTGGGACACTAACGGAGTGAAAAAATTAAAGATATTTACTAATTTAAAAAATTAACGTAATTAAATCCTTGGGATTTATTTTGCGTAGATCTATTACCTTAGGAGGTATTAATTAATATATTTAAATCAAAACCTGTATATGCTGCTAGCATCAATTGTAATTTGTTAAAGCAGTGCTCTTAATGTGTAAGTTCTAGTGGAAAAATAAGGGCGATTTTGCAGTTTCTGAGAAAAATACTAGATGGTATAAAGTTGTATATTTTGCCAATGATTATTTTCATTGGTTATTCTAGAGTAGATATAATGAATTATTCTGGTTCAAAACCTTACATTGAGTTGCTGAGGATGGAATTGTGCGAACCACTCTTTTCGAAGAGTGACAATTTCAATTGGCATAGTCATAGGTCAAAGGTCGGATTTTCCTTTTTTTGTGGTATGGGTTCTTACGTGACCCATTATTTGTGTTAGTGTCCTGATACAAAACTCCCATGGAAAGTGGTTATCTGGGTGGGTCCCTAGGACCCACCCCCCCCCTTGGGGCATAACGGAAGTTTTTTAGCTGGGGCACTTAAGTGATAAAACACTGTTGGCACCTTTTAAAGTTGACCCCTATATCAACTTCCCCCTAGTAACATCCAAGAGCACATTAAAAAAAAATGACACCCTGATTTTTGGAAATCCTCTTACAATTTGATTTAAAAACAACATTGGTGGTAAGATTGTATATGAAATTTTCACATAAAATACAGTTCCACATGACTATAAAGTATTGGTGATTGTCCTTCCTACGAAAGATAGCAAAATTTTGTGTAATCGGGCGGGGCACGTTACCAACAGCCAACATGGTTACCAGATGGTCACGCGCATTACATGTTTAAGCGTCTTAGCAAACATCTGGCATGGGTTATAAAATTACAATGTTACTACCGAGCAACCTAAACGATATTTGCACCACGTTCTGTGCCACACAGGCTGATTTCAAAGCGAATGAAACAAACGTGAACTTTTGGTAGTTGACATAACATTTACGATCATCAAGGAAGTGCAAACAACTTTACGAGGTAGAGATGGCAGAAGGAGCGATCTTGATGTTTTTTCTTCAATTGTTTTGAAATGTTCTACATTTAAAGGTGCAACGAGAGATTTTTGAGGAAACCAACTATTGTGTCATAAATAGTTAATTCATATTAGACTAGGAATCATAGAATTTTACCTTGTATTTGTCCACAGAAAGTCGTAAAAAGAGAAGAAGGGTGATTCTGATTTGGTTATATTTCAATACAAAACAGGCTGAATTCGTAATTTTGCTCCTATACGAAAATTAGACATTTCATTTTTTTTATACCAAAGAAACATTTCCAGCTTAATCCTTTCATAGGGGTTATTTTGATAGAAAGCTTTACTCGGGCAAAATCACACTTTCAGATTTTTTTAGGGACACACCTTATATGTAAAATATCTCGTTGCACCCTTAAATAAAATACCCCGACTTGGGTAATATCTAGTCTAGGTAAGCGTTTAGAGGAATTGTCCGCATAAATGCGTTGGCCTTATTTAGACACACGTATAGTTTCAGGTTTCTGTGTGGTTCTACATTATGATCTGACACGTAAAAATGCATTTCAGAGAAAGAAAATGGTGTTCCGGACTCGAATTTTTCATCTTCAGTGTGTGTCATCGTGCGAGAAGTTCTGTTAGCGGCGTAAAAATGCCAATTTTGAACCAAATCATAAAGGCTGGATTTCTAATAATTATGTATTTTAATTCAGGGTGTCAAGATAAGAGTATATATGGCGGGGTTGGGGGGGGGCTGCGGGTTTATTAAATGTTCTACTTGCTTTACCCTTTCATTCGTTTATTCAAACCTTATAATACAATACCTATTTCAGTTCGTTGACATTTTGTTACAAGTTCTCTCCCTTTCCTATTTTATTAATAATAGTTAAATAATGGAATTGGATCTGATGTTACTAGTGTATTCAATTCATAGCTAATTTAATTTGCAAGGGGGGGAATGTACAGTGTAGCAAAATGATAATTCTCAACGAAAATAAAACTTGTGGTTTACGCGGCACGGCACATTTCACAAAATATGAAATTTCTCATATTGGCTCTCAAATGATAGTATAGGCCAGGCCCGGGATGGTCCCAGGGAAGGTTGTGTGGTGAGGGGGTGCGGACGGGGTGCGGATTGACAGAAAGTTGGGGGGGGGGTTGTGAGTTTGGGATTTTTTTTTGTTAGATTTTGTGTAACGATGTCTGAGTGTGTCATGATGTTTGCAAAAACAGACAATAACAACGCCAGTACGGTGGTAATGCAATTAAACCCACACGTACATAGAGTTTTTACCATTATACCATGCACCACAACACTTACAACAAAAAATTTAGACAAAGCGGCAAACTTTACCAACACCACAAAGCGGACTTCAAAATGGCGCCGCGAACCTTCAACACCATAAAGCGGGACCTTGTCATTTGGGGGGGGGGGGGGGGGGGTGGGGGTGCGTCGACCCCGCGCACCCCCACCCCCCCCCCCCCCGCCCCCCCCGGCTACGGCCCTGGCAGGATATATTTTACACATAAAAATAACATTACCCCAAAAACAGATAGGGATATTGATATGAGGCGAAAGAAATCCACGTAATTTGTAGGCAACTTTTAAGGTTTCACATAACTTAATCAACAATGTGTATATTACATGAAGAGTGTTGCTGTACTCACTGATATTAACACTTAAGTGACCAAGGGGGGGGGGTCGAAGGGACCCCCAAAATTTTGTTTTCGCTTGGCCGCTTTACGCGTGGGATTTTGCACCGAAAATAGTTTGTAATTGTCTGACTTTAATACGCTTCTTTTCATACCAAAATAATTACAAATCGCAAGCCTTAATGAGATAATTAGTGGGGTTCCCATGGAACCCCCTTGCGCAATACGGACAAAAGTCATTTGAGAATATTTTTAAAAAAAGAATACGGAAACCGAGAGAACCAAAGCAATTTTTTTTTTTAATTTTTTAGGTTTTTTCTTTTTTTAATTGCAACATTAAAAATAATTAACCCTTTATGGTGCTGAAAACAAAAATTTATCTGACGTGTGCCAAACCGTTACTGTAAAACTATATGGGAAAATGACGTGTATTTTGCAAACCACCCGGAAAAAAATACAAGAATCCAAAAATGCTGGTTTTGTGTTAAATATAAGGTATTTGGGGTTCTAGAATTAAATATCAACATAGTTCCCATTGTTTGATGTAAGCGCAGAGCTCATTGGAATTTTCCGTCTTTTGCCCAATTTTTGCGTCTGTGAAAAACAATGTTTGCCCCTAATTTGACAGCCAAAATAACAAATCTCATTTTATATTGCTGATTTAGGGTTCTCTTATGATCCTTCACAGTGGTATAAATTTCGTGCAAAAATAATTCCCTCGGAAACGTGGTTCCTTAGGGGATTCCCATGGCGAACCCCCCCCCCCCTTGGAACCAACGGGAGTGAAAACCCCTTGGTCACTTAATGTGTTAAAAACCACAAGGGTGATAGACCGGTCAAACAGGGCATAGAGTGGGAAACATGATACGGCGTGCGTGTTCTGTGCTAAACGCCATTTTCATCGGCTGAATGAATTCGTTAAATTACAAAATCGTTCTGGTTACCCATAAGGAAGCTGATTGTCTCTTAATCATTTCGGGTGACGGGCTGTTGTATATAAAAGCTTTACAACCATGCCCCAAAATATTGATTTTGAAAAATCTTGAGGGCGCACTATTTTTCAAATGTGCGTAGTGTCTCTTTTTAAAACGTCCCATAGGATAATGTGGATAACAAAAATTCCGGATCCGGAATTTTATAACAAAGTTGCGATTTCTATATGAAGGAATTCGATTTTACATTGCAAAAAACACGATTTTTTTAAATTTGAGGGCGCCCTACTCAGGAAATCTCTGGAGTCGGCCTTTAAGTATGGCTGTGCTTCCGCCTGCTGGTTGAGTCAAGGGGTTGTTAAACTGCATTTCGACAGGGAGGCCCTATTCGGGTATTTGGAAGGTGGTCGACAACCTCGTCCCCCAATTTTACTCCATCAAAAAGTTGCGACTTTGGTATCAGAAGAACGTTCGTATTTTCCTCGTACATCAGTGGAAATTTAAGGCCTTGGAAATGTTACGTTTGTGTTAGGGCATAAAAAAAAAATTAAATGGTGGTAGACCACATTAATCAACGCAAACATCCTATTGGCTAATTTAGTACACATTTATGATTCTACTATCCGAACGACTGGACCGAAATTTGTAATCAGGGGTTTTGGGATCTATGTGAGCGGGAAATCAATAATGTGAAAATATGGACCATGACGGGTCACCCACCAACCATTTTGAGTGTTATATTATTTTTGTTTGTATATTTTGTAATGGATATTTAGATCTAAAATACTCCGTGGTGTTGTCCATGTAATGCCTACAGTACTTTCACAGACCTGTCTACAGGAAACCTAAAATGCAATTGATTTGGATTGTCTGTCAGAGTACGGAATTGTTGGGAATTTTGGTGAATGTGCCGCAAGCCTGACACAGGTGAGGTAAATACCGTAGATTGTCATTTAAATAATGATTCAAGAAATAACGGTGTCATTTATTTGGATATTATATAACAGTTTGGCAAAATATTTTCGTCAGGGTTTGGATACTTTGGCGGGAAAGTAGCAACTGTACAAATATCGCTAGTTTGATGGACTCTCCATGATGTGTACAACCAAATAAAGTCCATGGATGGCTAAGCGCCTCCTATGGTTGGCTCGCATCGTTACCTATCCAACTATATCTTCCTCAGTGAAGTGCAAAGGAAATTGGTATAGTTTTGTGTCCCATATACATTATGTATAATGAAAGAGCTGCTTGAAGTATCCTTATATTCCTTAACACTAGTGAGGTGATGCATCTACTTTGAGTTATTTCTCGGGTAAAACTAATCACCGTGATGTTGAAAATGAGCCCTTACCAAGAGTGATTAGAGAAAATGTGGTATGTGCCATTCGATGCTAACCTTTACACCAACAATTCATTAACCAACTGCAAGCGAATTACATCTTAAATTGATTCTTTTCCCATCCCAACGTGTAAACAGATATTGTTTGCTGCTCCATCAGAAACTACAGGTTATTCGCCTTCCAGCTCAATACAAATCACGTTATCGGGTCACAACATATTTGTTATATTATTTTGATGCTGAAAACGTGTATATGAGATAGTAAGCGATGGCGTAGAAAGGCATGTCGACATGAATCATTTTGCTAATGTAATTCCATGTGTGACGACTGCGGCCTTCTCAAACACACATCCACATACATAGAACTCATCGTGATTGAGGTTTGTGGCCGTATACCCCCCCCCATTTAACTCAAGGCGACTTTATACTCATTTTGAAGTTTGCAGTTGCATGCACACAAGTATCATATATTATTTCGTAATTACTTCACGCGGTCGTGTGCACAATGATTATAACCACCATCTTGTTTATTATAGGAAGTCGTCTGTTGTTAATCCAAGAGTGACCAATATTATACTTTTGTGAAAACTTAATGTACAATCTGGTAAGCCTAAAACCATCAGCAAAACATCCGTCCCC
>JAMKCH010028694.1:0-18237 GCA_023653785.1 Ophioderma brevispina | reverse complement strand
ACAGTAATTTTAATATCTTATTGAAATCAATTCCTTCTCTTATAAATACAACAATACCTCCATGTTCCATACCAATGCGATCTTTTCTACACATATTATCAACCATTAATCATTTATATCATTATCACATAATATACTGGAGTAACCAAGTTTATGGACACACAAAATATCAATATTATTTGATGAAGAAAAATGTGAAGATAATCGGTTTTGAATCTAAGACTCTGAATGTTAATATGAGCTATTTAATCCCCTACCCAAACGCAAATGAGATAATAAATTATCACATGAAAGGAAGTTCACTGAGACAAATTTTAGTGAACCAGGAATTACATAACCAATTAGATTGATGATTAGAGTCCATATGGCGTACACATCAGATGAAAATCAATAGTACATTGAGAACAGTACAGAAAGTTATGTTTAAACAACCTTTTTCAAAAACATTCACCACACGTAAGAATGACGGTTATTGAAATATTAATATCATGAATATGAACTTGTTCATTACAGTTATGGACAGTAATGATGTGGAACAATAAGTAAATGTGGATTTACCTCATGAGCATAATATCAGTTAATGATTTTTTAACTGGATGTACATGCTTATTTGGAATGTTTAGCGGTACCACATGCTTATATGAATGTTTAGGATATTACCAATTTAATTTTGCGTAGATTGTGTACCTTGGAGGGTATACAGCATTTATTGCATTGCGAAAGTTCATTAGAAGCGACCAAGTCCCCGATTATTTAAATGTAAATGATCCCAGAAAAATTCCAGCAGAATGTCACCTGTTGGCGTTAAAATGATGATGATGCATTATCCACAAATGAGACTTAAGGGTTTCCTCTACAGTTTTCCCGACGGGAACTTATTTAGTTCATAGATGTAATGTTTGGTTGGTTACTGCCATTGATGGGCAGATCGTGGAAGCACTCTGAAAGTGGAGACATGTGCTGTTAGAGGGATTTTGAAGAGTTGCATTATGAGATTTGAAGCTTGCCTGTGACACTCGGTGGCTGAATTGTGTGTGGTATTATTGGTCAGGCCTTGTAGAATACACAGTTTCAGGAGGACTGTCGTTGCCAATCTGCAACACGTGCTTGCACATCACCAATGCTTGCACCACTTCTAGAATATACCTTTGTGCTTTACCTGATAGAAACGTCTCTCATTTATCCTTTGCACATAGAATTGCTGAAAATAAGAATCTTTTTTGCATTTGATGGCCATAGGGTACTGTGTATAACAAAATTTCCGATCCGGAATTTTAAATAAAGATTGATTTTTTATAGAAGGACTTCGATTGAGCTTAGCATTTTCACACAGGGATTAGTATATGGCCGGAAAGCATTATGGACTGCAAAAAACACAATTTATTGAAAATTGAGGCGCCCTCATTGGGAAATCATCATGAGTCGGCCTTTAATTAGTTCATAAGTTTGCATAATGTTTTGTTTAAAGTTGATTGCGAAAATGTTTTACAGATTTCCCCCTGCGATCTTTAATAGGGGGAACGTGTGCGCAGCGTATCGTCCCTCGCCTTTCCCAATGAAGTCTCGGGTTCGATTCCTGTAGGGGCTAGTCTCGGTGGGCTTTATGTGAATTTGGTTTTCTCGATCCATACTCGTTCCGCAGTTTTCTCTGGGTACTCCGGTTTCCTCCTGCTTCTTCTAAAATCGAGCTCTTGGGCATAAATAAATCTGTTCTGGTATCATGTTTTCTCTGATGTGATGAGCGCCTTTCATAGCAGCCGCACAGCGCCTTGGGCATGTTTGATGTGGGTATGTGGCGCGTTAAAAATACAAATTACTTATATATTAAAATTATTATTTTATAAAATTGGCAATGAATTCAAAAATAGGGCCAGATTTTGGGATTGGCGTTTATCGGGCAAACGATTATTATTATTTGTCAGTGTTGAGGTCTTGGCGTTGCTCGTAGGGGTAGTCGTGAACATCAATCGTTTTGTGAAATTTTTGAATGTCAGGGTAGATATTTATGGAAAATTTGACATGAACACTCAAGTTCCAGTGTATACATATCTGTAACAGAGATGAGTTTTGCAAAAAGGGTCGGGTATGACATCTGTAGTGACTATTAGAGATAGATCTTATTGCCCATTTTGAAGTTAACGAGTTTATCCAGTAGGGATTTGACAAGTGTTACCCCATATGAGGAATTCCATAGCTAGATTAAGGTTAAAATTAAAGTACAATAGAGTAATGTAATACACGTATTGCGAAATAAGTACTTGAGTTTATTTATGACACATATTTTTTGTATTGTTTTTGATATAACAATCGATGTGGATTTTGCCATGTTGAAGCACTCATCAATTAGCAACCCAAAATTTAGTAGCTTTACTCTTTCAAGTATTGTATTGTTAAAGTGATGTTTGTTTCAAGTCTTCCTGTTTTTTGATGTCATATGAGGTGTGTTTGTACCAAGCATCATGTAATTGTTTTGTGCATTTATAGATAGTTTGTTTGCCTTGACCAATTATTAATTCTTTTCTGTGTAATTCTTTAGTAAAACATTTATTTTGCGATTGTGTCATTATCGGGAGTCGAGGAATAGTGGGTCATCCGCAAACAGTATAAAGTCAAGTACATTGAAAGTATACATTGATTCATTTAATACAAAATAAAGAGAAGTGGTGGCCCCATATGGATCCCTGAGGAAAACACCACAACAATTTAACGTCTGAATTACAGTTATTATAAGAAACATAGTGAGTTTGATTACTTAAGTAGTTCTTAAACCATTCAAGGACTACACCACGGAATCCATATATCTATATAAATGGGTCGAAATTTCGGAAAACACTAACCAACTATATACATGGCCGGGGTCAATATACAATTTGCGTCACTATAAACATGGGTCGATTTTTTTACCCGGTGGGACGCACACCTGTACCCAATTTTGGGTCGAGTACCCCCCAGTTTTGCTGAGGCATTTCACTTTTTGTCTTCATTAGTCTTTTAACATGTGCACTTATAGTATATCAGATAACGTAAAGGTTATGCAGCTGTACATGGACTTGGTATCAAACAATAAGCAAATGCCAAATTTAAGTCATCTGACATCGTTCCAAGATTTTAGGCCTACACAGTACGAAATTCAAAAAGCCACAAAAACTAATAAATTTCGGGGAACCTCGATATTCAGAAACGTTTGGTATTCCAATGTTCGCTATTTCCTAAGTGTCGCTTCTCCGCATTTTAAAAAAACACGTCCTGCCAATTTGGCTGTCACTCCAGTTTCCGGCGGTTTGTAAGAAAACGATTTTAAACAGCGGGAACTGGCCTTCGTGGAAGAACAGGGGGATGCTATACTTTGACCTCTGAATGGAAGCTAAGATAGGAAATAAGAAATATTTTAATAACGAAATGAATGAATGAATGAATAATAAATAAAAACAACATACAACGCATGCGGACACCCGTTGAGTATTTCGAGCTTGAGGTTTTGCCTAGCGGCAGGTGAAAACTTCATGATGCAAGTTCTGGTGAAAAAGGGCACGGTTTTAATGGTACATGTGCACGGCTCAATATAGTATCGATCGATTTGTGTCCGGAGAAAAGTTGAATGTGTGGGAAATGACTTCAAAGTAAGTTCTCTTTCACGAAGCCTCGAACGACGCTACTAATCTTTACTATATTCAATAAAATTTATATCATCTAAAGCGGACAACCGTTTGGTTGATAGATGTGGTGAATTAGTTTCTGCAATCATTACTTTGATGCCCCTATTCACGCGTCTTTGGCCGAGAGAAATTTTTTTTTACAAAAAGGCATTAATTGATAATATATTCGAATGAAATCTCATCAGCGTATCTACTGGAAGAGAACAAATTCTAAGCTAATTTTACAAATACAGAAAGAAAAATGTTTATGTACATAGTACACATGGTACAACAGGGACAGCACGAGACTGGTCAACAGCTTAAGATTATTATAACGTTGATTAATGGTAAATATTAATTAAGTATGTTCAAAAACAACCTAAAAAATGACCGGCGGTAAACCAGTGCCCAAAACAAAAAAAGAGAAGGAAAGCGGGGTCAGCAAAAGAGCTCTGTCATCGAGCCCCCTGGTAATTTACGGGACCCGGTAGTAATATGTAAAACCAGAACCTTTCATGCAGCAAAATGGAAGTAACGTAATCATAGTTCGGGAAGCCTGAAAAACATTCGGGCGTTGAACGTCACTTTCTAGAATCATATAGAAAATAGAATTTCATCAATAGTAATTTGGCATGATGAGCGCTGATATGGAGGTTGCTGTTCATTATTTCGAAGGTTTTTAGTTAATCCGAACACGGGATTTTCATAGGCTTATCCGAACATTTTGTTTCTTCATTCAAAGGTTGGTCATTCGAATGTCGATTTACCCGAAGGTGTGTTATTACGAAGGTTCGTTGATTGAAGGTCGTTCATCCGAAATGAAATAAACTTCGTTGATCTGAAAATGGAATAAGCTAAACGAATCTTATTTCAGTTTCGGATACAACTATTCTTTTTCGGATTAAACGAACTTCGGATTAACGCAAATTCGGATCAATAAACGATTCGAAAAAAAAAAATGAACCTTCTGATAAAAACGAACCTTCAAGAATAACCAATTGTCGGATAAAACGAACCAACCAATAACAATCAAGATAATCATACCATACGAACACCGTCACAGATTCCCAGCCGGTCCCACCCAATTTTAAAAGGTTATTGGCACAATTACACTAAGTTACGATTGCGAATGTCTTATGTTTGGTTAAAATGGGCGACGTATGTGTATCAGAGAGTGGTGTGATGAATTTATGTACACTCTTAAAGGGTTGCCGTTTCATTATTCAGAAGTACGTTTATCCGAGTTCATTAAAACCGAACACGGGAATTGCCTATAACTACCATGTACGTAGGCGTAATCGGAAGGTTCGTTAATCGAACATTTTTCTTAATTCCGAAGGTTTGTTATTCCGAATGTTGCTTATCCGAAGGTTCGTTTATCGACGGTTCTTGACCCGAATTTTCAAATAAGGTTCGTTGCTCCGAAAATAAAATAAGGTTCGTTGATACCGAAAATGGAATATAAGCTAAATGAGTCTTATTTTGATTTTCGGATAAAACGAATCTTCTATTTCTATTTCGAAAACGACATTCGGATTAACACTACTTTCGGATAATAAACCTTCATTTTACTACCTTTGTATAAACGAAGAGAGAGAGAGGTGGGAGTGCAGAGAGGAGAGATATATAACAGACATAAATTAATGCTAGTATATTCTTTATCCGTATTTGATTGTCAGAATTGCAGAAAGAAACGCTACCCTCCTTGCAACGCAATTAGCGAATTATTATGATTGATACAAATTCGGATCATATATGATACTCATAAATTAATGGATTTCTTATGACCAAGGCTACCTGTGAGAGTACAATGGCAGAGACTCTCCTTTCGGTTTTCATCGACTTGAGTCGGAGAGACTTCAAATCGGATTTCCGTGTGTTTGGCATGGTTGAAGAGGCAACTTCATCTTGCCGAAATTATCGGCCCGTTACACCGTTGGTTCACGAGGCCGGTTGGTCCAGACGAATGTGATCAATATCCTGAATATGATCAACCACTTAGGTGATTTCTGCATAATCTATAATCTCATATTTTTATAACATTTTCTGATTATTTCATATTTTTACCACTGGTGTCCATGAAAAATCTTATTTATTGCAAACGACTGGTAATGAGATTAACAAAATACGTTACACGCAAGTTTCGGTCGTATATGTGGGGAAAGGGAGCGAAGGAAAACGGGAATGGAAGGAAACAAAAAAAAATCAACACATAGGCGTACCGTAATGCAAATTCAAATCAAGTTCATTCAGCAAATTATCCCAATAAAGATATATCTATAGAAAAAGCATTGGATGGGGTTTCCATCCAAGCTGCCGACGAGGCCTGAGGGTGAGTATACGCTACCAGTATACAGTTGATGAGAAGTTAGATGTCAAATATCATCCGCTTTTTTATGGTCGTCAAGAAACCTTGGTACAACCTTTTGTAAGTTTTAATTTCAATGGGAATCTCGTGTTAGCGGAGAAGTTCCATTCTCACAGGTCTTTGGTAAAAATCAGTATTGAAATCATTTAACACAAAATTTGAGGGAAGGAAAAACCGTCATGGTGATGCCTATACAAAACCTGACAATTTTGTGGAAGCGTGAGAAATTGCTTATAATTAATTGCAAGCCGCCATTTATCCATTATGAAATGAATGAAACATTAACAATAGCATTATCCCGTGCATCTATACATTATTTGCTTTCTAAAACACCTAAAAAATGAAACCACAATACCCTAAACTGCTAAATAGGATTCGTTCAGTATAGTTTGTTAATCAAGGCGTATAGGCCGGACGCGTGTGCGCAAACGTGATTTTGTGGGGGTGCGCATTTTAAGTTATTTAAGATAATCTAAACCAACGTGGATCACATTAGAACAAAATTTTGGTTTTAAAACAGAAATATGATCTATCGCTGTTAGCTCTCGTGCTGGCATTCTAACAAGTGACCCCTGTTGTCACGTTTGTATAAGTGAGTTAGGCCTATGTTGATTTCCGCGTGGTTGACTTAATATCTGACACTGGATTGCTTGGATAGTTTGCAGATGATTGTAACGCTGCAATTATATTAGAAATGGTTGTAAAGAATGGTTTATTCGGAATTAAATATAAATCAATCGTAATTAAGCAAATGTGGCACTTCATTGACGTACTATACAGAAATTATCGAGAAAAAAGCTTGGTTCAACGCAAACGGTGAAGGCCGCGTAAAAAGTCACTTGTAAAAATGAGAATGATTAGAGCCTAAGACTATCATAAAGAGATCGTATATCACTATAGGCCAAAATCGTAGTGCCACATTTGAATATTAATCCTACATTAAGCACAACACAATAGCTTGTTTTGCCGAATTGATATCAGATTTCAAATTTTGGACTACCTATATTTTGTTTTAACATTTAGGTTTGTATTTCTATAATTTTTATTATACCCGTCGTATGGCGAAAATTAAGTTTCATAATACCGAATGAAAGTCTTGTAGCTAAAAAAATCAAAAAAAATATCGCCTTACACGAAATTGTAATCTCAATGTAAAAAGAGTGAAAAAAACGCGTGGATCTAATTCATCTGTTTGAAGTGACTTCCACTCTTTTTGACTGTTGAATATTTGGTTAGAACGAGTAAAATAGGAACTGTTCCACTCAAAAGGAGTGAAATGAGGGGAAGTCCACTTTTTAAAGAGTTAAATGAGGACAAAACATTTTAGAGTGTATTCACTCGCACGCTTTTTCATCTTTTTGGCGTGAAAGTTCAGTGATTTCTCTCTTGTTGGAGTGGATTAACCAACACATGCAACTATTTTGAGTGGTTTACACTCCTTTTCGAGTGAATTATGATTCACTCGTTTTGTCAATCTTATACATTTAGAGAGAACTTTGACACTGACAATAATTATGTTAATTGTTTTTTTATGAGCAACGCGAATCGCCGTATATTCACTATTACAATACGTTTGGACTATAGTGATAGAAATGAGATTTGAACCATTTGTGATATCTTCTATAGGCTCCACATTTGACTACTCTTTTCCGTTAAGATTTTCCAATATAGTGAGCAATTTCTCGCAGGGTGGTAATTTCGCAACTAAAAAAAATTCAGTACGAAAATAGTCTTTTGCCTTCACGTGTTGTTAATCCGCAAATAGTTCTTAAGAAAAACGATCTTTTTCTTTCAGGATGTCTGTATTGTTCCGCCAAAAACGGTAAAAGTTAAAGATCAAATTACTCAGGGACTATGTATCAATTTGGATAATATCAAATACGTTATAGAAGCTTCATCGTGGATCATCGGCGCCGTATAGGTCGCGCTTATCTCCCGTTGTCCTGGTATAACCCTGGTATAGGCCATATACAAAACACCTTATAAAAATCCATGTTACAATTATTGACTGTAAATACTACATTGCTATCTTAGATATAAAGGTTACAACAAAGAACTTTTTTGTCCAGTATATATACACTGTAAAGGTTTCTATAAAAACCTCAAAACGAATATGAGACCTTCTTGAGAATTATATGGGCCTATACATTAGGAAACGTTTTATGCGTTTCACCATTTTGATTGGAGTAACGTGAAGGGAAGTGCTAACCATTTGGTTTTAAAACACTTTCGGGGCCATAAAATTATTTCTTTCAGTTCTATATACCAAGAACATCTGAAGGGTAGTCGTTTTGCCAAACAGCGACGAACCGAAAGTAATGTATAAAATAAAACGCTACGCTCCATGCGATTGCCGAGTATTAAAATTATCATGGACTTTTAAGCCCTTTAATTACAATTTGACCACGCGCGTTATTACTAACACATGAAAAAACATGCACGTTATTCCGTTTGAATCCGGAATTTCATTCCTCATTGTTTTTTAAATGGACATTGAAAATTGGAAAATTAAACCTTGACCTGTCTAGGTATATTGAAATAGTTGGAAGTCAAGGTTGACGGTCAACAGATGACATTTTCTGAAATGCCGAGAGTGGATTTTCCTACAACTTCTTTATTTTTTTTCTTTGTATTTTGACCAACGACTAACAAAGCAATTGAAGTACCCAAAGCCCAATGAAAAATAAGTTGCCAATGACATTTCAAAAACTCTGCAAGAGGCGAATTCAAAGCACGCATATTGCTTGTTATATTATTATTATAAATATTTTGCCATTCGGATTTCCATTAATTATGAACCGGATTTTACTGCTTTGATAGTTTTGGACCTTTTATGTTAGTGGCCAGGTTTTTTGTGGTCCAGCTTTAACATTTCAAGTGAATGTCAAAACTACTCTAAAGAGTTCGTCGGGTGGTCGACAAGAACATTTCAGCAACAACAAAACTTTGAAAAAAACCAAAACGGTGTTAAAAAGAATATTTAAAACAGGTAGTATAAATTCATTTAAAATATATAAAGCCAGGAACAAGGAAATGCAGAGCAAAATAACATTGCGAGAAATAACACAAAGCATGGGAAAATTTAGGTTGCCTAGTTGAAATGGAATGAAAATACGGCGCGGAAGGATATGATAACATGATTTTAAAAAAAGTAAAAAAAAGGGGAAATTTTTTTTTTTTAAAAGTGTTTTGTGAAGTTCATCTTTAACAAAAATTGACAAATTCTTAGTGAACATTTTAACACTAGTCAATCCCAACAAATTCTCTGGTTGGTGTTGAAATTATACAGAAATATATTTATATGGGCACAAGAAGGTTTCATAAAATAAGAAAGAAAGGAAACAAGAAACAAATAGCATGCTAAAGAAAGAAAATACTAACAAAAAGGAAAAAAAAAAGCAATCAGTATAAAAACGAATTTGACGTTGTTCACTTGTGGAAGAACAGAGGAGCGTTGTTTTCCTTCTGAATGTGAACTGAATAGAGTTAAATAATTATTTTTGTTTTAAAATAAAAAAAAATAGTATAAAGCAGAATAAATAAGGAAAAAATGAACGATTGTAATGACGAGGAATGAATAATTAAAACAATACATACCGCATGCGCCGCTGAATCGAATAAATAAAGCCTTTGGCGACGTTGCGGGGGATGCGGCATTCGTGGTGTTGAAAAGGGACCGGTGTATGGGTAACCATGTGCACTGTCAATATGATCATCGACGATTGTGATCGGAAAGGTGATTTGCGTGGGAAATGACCCAGGAAATCCTCGGTGCTTGTAATACATAACATGGCATAACTTCATATATCGAATGGTAATCTCGTCAGCCATTTGGACATTTTAAGGTAAATTTACGAATACATAAACGTTTTTAAGTATGTCCTACAATCAGACGACATGATACTAGTACCGTACAACACTGTCAGATTATTAATAACGTGATTAATGTGAATATTAATTATGTGGTTTAAAAAACAAAAAACAACCAAAAAAAAAAAAAAAAAACAAAAAAACCTCAAAATTGACCGGCCGGTAACAACGAAAAAAAATTGAACCAAACAAAACAAACAAAGAAAAAAAATGGACTGCGCAAGGAAGCGGGGGGAAAGGTTGCCAATGATTTTGGTTGTACAATTTATTGATCTAGTTGAATTCATCAGATTTTAAACGTGCATCGACGGAAGCTTTACGGGCTGATAATTACATGTGATAATTTCATTGCAAATTCACATGGAGACATACCGGTAGTCGAGGCGGTAAGGACACAAGTACAAGATAGGCCCGACATCTATCCCATCTCGATTATTGATTTAAGTTTCAAGAAAATTCTTACTTATTAAAAAGTGTAATTTACACAATCATATTCTTAAATAACTAGAATGGTCATATGTTCTTTAAACCTATAATAACCTGGGCAAAGATTTGGAAGACCTACGAATGTGTGACTGAACATCACGCCGCGGTTATTCACCGAACGCAAGTTGGTATAACCATGGAGTGTTTTAACTTCAGAGTAACCACTGTATAACTTCACATTACAAAAAACATTTTGATCATGGCCGATTTTAGGGGACGAATTTCCGTTTATAGCAATTGCATACAATCGATTTCCTTCTGTCAATTTGTTGCTACTATGTGGTGGTAAATATTATCTCAACAAAAAAAAATATCGCGTGACGATTAGCCCCGCAATAACCGGTTGACCTCTCCGCGAACCGTCACAAGTGGTAGAAATAAGGTCTTCCGCGCAAAACATGTGAAGTAAGCCCTTCCGCGCAAAACATTGCAATTTCCACGCCCGCTATGTTTTCATAGCGGATTTTGCGAGGGTCGGGCCAAAAATCGCGCACTTCCCGCGAATTTCCGTGAAAAATTTATTGGAACGTACTGTAGGTCGATTTTCAAAATACAAACGGTGCACAGATCATGCTTACATCCGTGAAATCATGTTGCCCTAAAAGCACAAACTGACCGAAAAAATTGAAAAACAAACACAGTAGTCTCCCAATTCCGGGGGTATGTTCGTAAATTTATTGTATCAGCCAAAATAAGCGTGCTCGTGCCCATTTCTAAAGAAATAAACCGGGAACAATCCAATGCGGGTAAACTGTGTGGGTGGACGCGCTATGTTGAATTTGGATTTTTAACGGTTAAGAAATCACATTCATCTGGCCAAAAACATGTACAGGGGGGGGGGGGGGGGCGGGGTGGGGGTGGGGGGGGGGGGGGGGGGGGGGGGGGGGGGGGGGGGGAGGGCTGGCGTGGGGGGGGGGGGGGGGGGGGGGGGGGGGGGGGGGGGGGGGGGGGGTGGGGTGGGGGGGGGGGGGGCGGGGGGGGGGGGGCGGGGGGGTGGGGGGGGGGGGGGGGGTGGGGGGGGGGGGGGGGGGGGGGGGGGGGGGGGGGGGGGGGCGGGGGGGGGGGGGGGGGGGGGGGGGGGGGGGGGGGGAATCCAGGAATTACCACTGTGGGGACCACCAGTCAATATTCACCAATGCGGGGACACCAAGACTATTCATTGCAAACACAATGCCGGGTGGATCCAGGCATTCTCAATGCGGGGACACCAGTCACATTCACTTTGCCACACAATGCTAGGGGAATCCAGGAATTCTCAATGCTTGACAACCCAGTCACTATTCAACATGCGGGACACCAGTCACTATTCACTTGCCACACAATGCAAGGGGGAATCCGGAATTCTCAATGCGGGAACACCAGTCACTATTCACTTGCCACACAATCTAAGGGGATCCCCCCCAGAATTCTCAATGCGGGAACACCAGTCACTATTCACTTGCCACCCAATGCTAGGGGGATCCAGGAATTCTCAATGCAGGGACACCAGTCACTATTTACTTGCCACCAATGGCTAGGGGGATCCATGAATTCTCAATGCGGACACTATCACTATTCACTGCCAACACAATGCTAGGGGGATCCAGAAATTCTCACTGCAGGGACATAGTCGCTATTCAACTTGCACACAATGCTAGGGGGGATCCAGGAATTCCCAATAGAGGGACACCAGTCCACTATTCCTCACACACACAATGCTAGGGAATCCAGGAATTCTCAATGCTGGGGACACCATAACTAATTCACTTGCGCACACATACGAGGGGGGGATCCAGAATTCTCATGCGGGACCCAGTCACGATTCACACTTTCCACACAAGCGAGGGGATCCAGGAATTCTCAATGCAGGGACACTATCGCTATTCACGTGCCACACATGCCCTAGGGCGTATCCAGGAATTCTCAATGCAGGGACACCAGTCACTCTTACACTTGCCACACAATACTAGGGGATCCGGAATTCTCAATGCTCGGGACACCAGTCACTATTCACAATTTCGAACACAATGCTAGGGGGATCCAGGAATTCTCAATGTGGGGACCAACCAGTCCCCTATTGTCCACTTGCCACACAATGCTAGGGAAATCCAGGAATTCTCAATGCGGGGACACCAATCATATTCCCCTGTGCCACACCATGCTAGGGATCCAGGAAATTCTCAATGCCGTACAACCAGTCACCTATTCACTTCCACACACTGCAGGGGATCCAGGAATTCCTCAATGTCGTGGACACATCACTATGCACGATGCCACACAATGCTTGGGGAATCCAGGAATTCTCAATGCAGGGACACCATTCACTATTCACTTGCCACCCAATGCTAGGGGGATCCAGGAATTCTCAAATGCTGGGACCCCAGTCACTATTCACTTGCCACACAAGCTAGGGGGATCCAGGAAGTCTCAATGGGGACACCATTCACTATTTTCACTTGCCCACAATGCTAGGTTGATCCAGGAATTCTCAATGCCGGGACACCAGTCACTATTCATTGGCCACACAATTCTAGTGGTATCCATTAATTCTCAATGCGGGGGGACAATCAGTCCCACATCCCCTTGCCCAACACATGCTAGGGGGATCCAGGATTCTCAATATGCGGGGACACCAGTCACTATTCACTTGCCACACAATGCTAGTAGGATCCAGAATCTTCAAATGCGGTGACACCAGTCACTAATGTTTCCACGTTCATGCCACGCTGCGAGGGGAGCCAGGAATCTCAATGCGGGACACCATCACTATTCACTTGCCACACAATGCCAGGGGATCCATGAATTCTCAATGCGGGGACACCATCATATTTGCCACACATGCTAGGGGATCCAGGAATTCTCATGCGGGTACACCCGCACGATTCCACTGCCACCCAATCTAGGGGGATCCGGATTCTCAATGCAGGGACCCCAGTCACTATTCACTTGCCACCTGCTAGGGCGGATCCAGAATTCTCAATGCGGGGACACCAGCCATATTTCAGCAATTTCACCTCACTCCATATCGATAGTGAAATACTCTTGAACTTTGCATTTCACTCTTTGAAAAAATTCTTGAGAGTGAATCACTCTTCAATTTCCTGTTCTCAACAACACTCAGACAGATTTCACTCTTCCGATTTTCAATTCAACTCTTGAGAATTTTGATCCAAGATTGAACTCTTGAGAAAAAAAAGGGAGTTGAATTTACTGTATAATTCACTTACCAAGCACAATGCTAGGGGAATCCAGGAATTCTCAATGCGGACACCAATCACTATTCCCTTGCCCACACACAATGCTCGGGCGAATCCAGAATTTCTCAATCGCGGGAACACCAGTCACTATTCGCTTGCCACAACATGCTAGGGGAATCCAGGAATTCTCAATGCGGGGAGTCCTTGCCCACAAACATTCGAGTGGAATCTAGGAAGTCTCAATGCGGGGACATCCAGTCACTATTCACTTGCCCACACAATTCTCTATGGGATCCAATGAATTCTCAATGCGGGACAACCAGTCAACTATTCACTTGCCACACATGGGCTAGGGGAATCCAGATTTCACTTCGTGAACACCATCACTATTCCTTGCCACAAAATGCTAGGGGAATCCAGGAATTCTCAATGCGATACACCAGTCACTATTCCCTTGCCACACAATGCCTATGGGGATTCCAGGAATCTCAATGATGCGGGGACCCCAGTCACTATTCACTTGCAACACAATGCTAGGGGAATCCAGGAATTCTCAAGGCGGGGACACCAGTCACTATCACTTGCCACCAATGCTAGGGGAATCCAGGATTTCAATGCGGGCACCACCGAATCTATTCACTTGCTCACCAATGCTAGGGGGATTCAGGAATTCTCAATGCTGGGGACCACCAATCACTATTCACTACCACACAATGCAAGGGGGAATCCAGGAATTCTCAATGCGGGGGACACCAGTCACTATTACTTGCCAACACAATTTGTAAAATTCTCTGGAGGATGAATTCAGATTCTGCCACCAATTCCTTTGCAGTTTCTGTTGCGGCTGTCAAATTCATAGGGTGGTGGCACAATACAAAATTCTTTCTTTTTTATGAGACCCACTTATTTTTAGTCACAAATTCTTAAGGGGGAGTGGCCCCCCCGGTTGCCCGTGCTCTGCAAAAAAATAGGGGGCTGGGGGGGGGGGGGGAAAGGGGGGCAAGTTTCCCCCTCTGGATCAAAAAAGCAGGATGAATAAACCTAAACATGCATTTTCATCCCCCTTTTTTCAGGAAATTTTGACCAATTTGAGCTAAGATTTGGGCAAAAAGAAATTTGGAGATTTTCGCGCGTTATGCGCAAAATCTTCCTCAACTTCAAACTTTATTGGAGCAAATCACCGGGACACCCGATTACCAAATTTTGCCCCCTCTGGCGCGACGACTTGGGATTTGGCCCCCTCTGGATTGACTGCCATGATACTTACAAATGTACGCTTTGAGGCGTGCACAGTTAGCATAGGACAGAGGGGGCCGTCCCCCTGATGATTTTCGTCGGTTGAGATGGAGCTTGTTGTTTCATTGAAGAATCAGGCCAGGCGCTTGCGACCAGATTGCGGCCAATGTAGGTTTGGTTTAAAGGGAAACGAGAGATATTTCACATATCAAGTGTCCCTAAAAAAATCAAAGTATGATATAGGAGCAAATACAAATTCCGCTTATGTTTCATATATTGAAATATAAGCAAATCAAAATCCCTCTTTTTTCTCTATTTTAAGACATTTCTGCTAAGCCAAATAAAAGGTAAGAAATCTATTATATGATTACTATAGATTGACACAATATTGGCCACATCAAAATCTCTTGTTGCACCTTTAAAAGTTCAATGGGTGTCAGGGTGCGACAAGTAAATTTTACAAATCTTGAATGGAAGCTCATAGAAAGACATTTTTTAAAGCACATAAAACCAAAATTTGCAGGGTGTTTTGCTCCCTGGACCCGTGCACCCATTTTCTGGTCAGTTAAGATACTACACCAGGGTGTACCACAGTTGGAGTTTAATAGGTTATGTGGGTGGATTATAGGGCATTCTGTCCATGTCTCTTTCTGGTACATACTCAACATGTTAAACCAAAATGTCTATCACGATTGAGGGCAAACAAACACATGGTTTGAGAAACTGCCTTGTGTTCAACTAAAAAACGCACAAAGTCAATGAAGGGGATGAATTAAGGGTTCACTCATGGATTTCATGAGTAATAAAACTCTTGATTTGGCCCAAGGGCAGGCCGGCACTGGGCGTTTTGAAGCTAACCCCGCGGCCTGCCCGAGGACCCAAGTCAAGCGTTTCCCCATGAAAATCCCTGAGTGAACCCATTCCAACATCATTATTTTCATTGTGTGTACCTTAAATCCTCAAAAATCAGCTGGAAAGCACTTTTATTGCCCTGTTTTTGATCTTCTTCACACGTGAGAAAAACAGCACGATTGATGTATCAGCTGGGAATGTTCCATTACAAAATGAGGGGGTGTGCTTTGTATGTGCACTAACATACAAAACATTTTGGAAAGCATGTTTTGATTGTTCAAGTGTTTTTGGATTGACAGTCAAGTATATCTGGCTTAGATATTATTTTAATATTTGGGACGATTAATAGCCTATTAGCCTTCATGCTCATTGCAGGGCTCATACACAATCGACACAATTACTATTTCTAATGCCTAACAAAAGTGATCAGAAATCGATTACTGCAGGGCATAAACGTTAGGTAACGGCTCTAACCAATCACTAAACATGAAATCTAATGATGTAGTGAACCGTCTTAGAAAACAACCAACTCAACCTTTTAAACTTCTTTGTGAATTTGGACAGTATGTGCTGTTGGATTGAATGAAGGAGAGAATATCATTGGTATAGTAACAAAAAGAGCTGGTGAGGAGTTGTTAAGGGTTGACATTGGTGCTAGCGTGCTTGCAACGTTGTCATACCTGGCCTTTGAGGTGGCGCTACAAAAAGGAACAGGCCCTGTGTCAAAGTAAGTGCAATGTTCCAAATTGCCATGTGATGGTCATGCTACTAGGGATGTCATCCAGGCCCTAGGGATGCCCTATCGGGCGCTAGGGATGCCCTATGCAGTTTGCTAGGCATGTCTACCGGCGCTAGGGATGCCTACCGTGGTGAAGGGATGCCCTACCAGGCGTTAGCGATGCCCTACTGGGCGCTAGGGACAATACGTGGATCCTGGTTTCCTACCCGGAAAGATATGTTTAACTGAATTCCTATCCCACAAATGTACCAATGATGTACGAGTAAATATGCATCACTCCATGCACGCTCTCGGTTCGTCGCCTCCTTTAAAACTACGCGCACATTTTGTAGGTGCAAAAATTACCAAGGCAATCAAAGAGTACTCTTTGCTGGTAAAATGTATGTACCAACAAACGGTTTTCGCACAGTTTTTGAAAAAAAGACCGTATGACAAAGTTCAAGTTCATTTATTTCTCACCCACATCTTCAGTGATTTACAAAACAAAGTAAATACAATATTAATGATATTAATAATAAATACCATTGTTTAAGACAGATTGACATTACGCAAGTGGGGGCTAATGAAGTCAAAAGATGATCCTTAGGATATTAGCATACCATAACAAAGCTGAATTAGATTAGGTATAAATCAATTGGGAGTATCGATTATAAGTGATATAATAGCATAGTATAGAAAAAAATGGAGGAAGAGGGGTGTGGGAGAGGCCATTAAGATCAAAGTAAGTGACCTTAGGAGTGACCCCACCCATTGGAGATAAAACTTAGTTGTTGAGCCAGCAAGGGTTTTTTGTGCGACCAAACAGAACAGGACAAAACAAGAACAAGAAAAGTGAACCAAGACAAACAAAAACAGGACAGGACCAAGGGTAACATGAGTGAATCAACTGATGTAAATAACATAAGGGTAAAAAACATAGAAGTTAAAAAGGGCAAAGCTGATGTGAGCTATCGTATGAAAAAAAAAATCAGAAATTAATGCAATGATCTGGGGCCTACAGGATGATAAGTAGGCTAGAAATTGAGAATTGTTCTTTCGTCTCCCGATATGGAATTAATGAATGATAATTATCGTGTTGATTCTGTACAACATAGGACAAGTTACTGATAACAGTCAGGTAGGAATATTAGTGATATAATAAATCTTAACCATTATGAAAAAAAAAAAAATATCTGTGCATAATTCGGTATTAGAAATAAGTTGATTTTTTTAAGATTTGTTTTAATTATATGGCCCAGATTTTGATGATGTAAGTTAGGTCAAGAGAATTCCAGTCCTAGGACCGGAATGTTTTTAATTGAGTATTTTAGTTAAATCAAGTGCTTTAATTGGAATAAATTTGCTTGCAGGTCTTGTGGTATAATCTGGATGTCTTGGGTTTGAAGAAAAAAAATTTTTTCAAATGATTTTGGAAGGTATTATGAACATAGCGGGCATGAAGATGCTGTATTTGAAGGTTTATTTATATCGAATATTGGTTAAGTGTTTTTAATTATGGAATAAGCTTGGTATGAGATAAATAGGGAGAACCAGTACAATAGGATTAATTGTTTTGAGTTTAAATGTCTATCAAGAGGGTGGATTAGTGAGTTCCAGGACAGTGAGGGAGGATGATTGAGTGTAATGTTCGATGTTGCCAAGCAATATGACTGTAAGAAAAATATGGAGAATCCAGAGTGTTATATAAAGTGAAAAAGATATAATGGTGGTAGTGTGTGTTTAAGGCTTTTAAAGAACTCCAAACCTACTAGAGGCTTGGTTTGTGATCTTGGAAATATGGTCTTTCCAATTTTCTTATGTTTGTCAATTACAACTCCTAAGAATGTGGTGTTAGTTGTGGGATATTTTTAGTATATCAATTGTACGTGCAGGTTA
>JAMKCH010028693.1:0-17060 GCA_023653785.1 Ophioderma brevispina | reverse complement strand
ACTTGAGCTTTGCACAGCAAAGATGGTGTCCCCAAACTAAACAGGTCAAGTTTACAGTATGTGCTTCCATACCAGAATATAACGGGGTCAGCGCACTTGTTCCCTGGAAAAGAGGATTTGCGCGGAAAGCTGTAGTGTTTCCTTTAACAGGTTGGTTTACATACAGATCAAGCAATGGGACTAGATTGTCAAACACCCTGCTAGGCCTGGTGCTTGCCACCCACTGTTGAACAGACTGGACATATATGCTGGGGAGCTGTTTGGTTAGCAATTATCCTTGACCTAATGATAGGTCATGTATGGGTGCACTAAAGCTGATCAGTGACCCTTGTGTGACCTGGGAGGTGGAGGCTTACAAAACAGGTGTCACATGGATTTTGTATCATAACCCAAACACATGCTGCTATAAAACTTGGGTTAGGTTTTTTTGCAATGCATGCAGTTATTGTAGATTGAAGATAACGATTTTGAACAATTTGCACGGTAATACGCCAACTGAGGTGTATACTTCATCCGGCGTCAAAAAGTGATGTCCATTGTTTTGCACAGCATTACGCATATGCCAACTTTGTACACTTGCGATTACAGCTGTGACTTACTGCGATTTGCATTTAAGGCTGCGTGAAAGCTCCTTAGTCAGGTCCGACAAAGTATGGTCTACTATGTAGACTTTCTTTTAGACTCAATTTTTTTTCTCCCAACTCTGGGGAAAAAGCCCTATTCGAAGCGTTCTCATTTCAATTCAAATGCGTGGTAGGCCTACTTCCTGCGGCCGAAAGTGCATCTACTGGATCTGGATTGCAAAGTGAAATACGCATCCACGAGACGTTTCTCATTTAGTCACGAATTCAGATTAATTACACATTCATCTTTATTTTTATGAAACACTACACCATGTATCTCTACGGTTGAGGTCATAAGGTCACATTCCTACAGATACACCATTCCTGTGGTGCGCGAAGTGTTTCAACTGAGGGGTGCAGGGAGACACTTTTGTGATAAGGGATTAGGCCTATAGATAAAATGTGTCTAAACTGAGTAGAACTAACTGATGTGTAACTCTTTTATAGCTCTAAAAATTGGTGTGTTGGAATGTCTCAGGAGGAAACGGGCGATAAATTTAGGAAACATTTAAATCACCATTGTAAATGTATCCAATTTGTAGTGCAAGCAATGTGCTAAAATTCAATGAAGCTATGAAATTCAGTGGCAAGGGGTGATTTGCAAAGCAATTTGCCAAACACCTTTTCCTGGCCTAAACAGGTTGACATAACCAAGGCATGTTTATGATGACTGCTGTACACAGAATATTTATGTGCCTGTTCTATTGCGTACTCAATAGAACCAGATGATTTACTGAGAGAGTGGTAATTTTTGCACAGTTTTACCTCTTCACCATTTTTGAAGTTGTTGCCATTTTTTTAAATTTATTTTTGGGGAAAATCTTTAAAAACCCAAAATTAAAAAAAATATGCAAATTAATATTTTGTCATTGCCATAAAAGCACATGGCTTCTACAATTCCAAAATTGATAACTACAAAACTCATTAAACCCTAACCCTGGACGTCGGTTTCTAGCCTATCTCCCGGGAGGAAACGAAGGAGGGGAAGAGGGGGAACAAGAAAAGTCGCAAATTCGGTGGGATCGAAAAAAAAACAAAACCCCCCCAGGGCTCGCGGGCCCGCCCATGACCGGGATAGAACGCTACGGCGGTGTCGCTGGCCGGTCAGCGATTTCGTGCCCATATGAGTCTTGGTTTGATGAAGTCATAGATACTTCTGGGAACTTAGTGCATTTTTCTCAACTAAACAAGTGAGTTTTGGTGAGATTTAGCTGTGCTAAAGAGAAGGAAGAGGGATTCATTTTTAACAGATATCCAACTCTAAATAATTAAAAACATGAATTGGGCAAAAAAAAAATCTATATTATATTGCATGTTTTGTTTGTGGATGTGGTATATTTGTAAGATTATTTTATACACCAACCCACGTCTGCACTCGATTGATAGACTGGTGTTTAAGGAGCATATTACCTTTAAATGTCACCACAAAAGACAAACCACTACCCGAATGTTCAGGGTCGACAGGGTAAAAAATCGACACGCGCGACAGCGCGACCCGGCCTTTCTTATCCCGCGAACTTTCAACACACAGGCTCTTATCGAGCGACGGACATTTTCCAAAAAATACTGTTATCGTTCGACACGCGACTTTTTGGGGGAAAATAAAAAACCGACGTACGACTTTCATATTTCCGTATGCGTTTGACACGCGACACCCCAATTATGGTAACAAAACTGCAAGCGATAGTGATATAGAAGTCTATAGGACGTACGAAAAAGGTACCTTCCAAACGCGATCTTTTCCGGAGGCGCCTGAAGTCTTTAGGTTTAGTAATCCTCCGACAGTATCAGTAATATGAGGTTAACCATTTTTTTAATAATCGGGGCTTAATAATTATTCTCTATAAATGAACATGTTGTATAAAATTCACTGCCAGACAGCTGCCCAGCCGCACGGCCAGCCATTGCTTTCTCTTTCAGTCATATGAAATGACAAATTGAGCAATTAAAACACATCATTTATTGAAGTGTCAAAATCTAGGTTGGTTTTTTTTAAATGAGTTTTTAAAAATAATTGGGACTTATTTAAATTATTTACCCCTGTGTGTTTTGTTTTTACTTCTAATTAACATATGGATGCTTGGATGTTCCATTCACTACACGGGTCAAACTCAGCCTGATGAGAAAAAAGCTGATACAATCATTCTTTAATCGTGCCTATTACTTAAGCAATATTATAATAATTATGCGATTAAAAATTACTGTGAATAGACTATACCCAACAAAAATAGAGATTTAGATTCGACTCTGTTTGAGTCAAGTTTTATTTACATCTTGTATTACCTCTTTGATCGTGATAGGGATTGTTGGGAATCCCCGAAAATCACTGAAAAAAAAAAATCACTGCCAATTAATCATCAACATTTTTCAAGTAGGCCCTACAAGCTACCCATCACCAAAATGTTAAAAAATTCCATGATTGAAATTTTGCCGCCGTTTGCATTGCATACTTTTTGATTTCAGTTACTTAGTTTTCATTTCTTATTTAGCATATTATGAATGAAAGTTCGGAAATATGATGCAAATTTCTTAGGGAAATCCCCCTCCGCTACAAATTTTTTGTCAACAATACCCTCATTGCGAAATGTCGAGTTGGTCTTACTCGCATACTTCTTAACACACCTATTTAACTGCTAGAATGTAAAAGACAGAAGGAAGAGTATACGGCCCCACCCAAAATCAAATCACGCACGTGCAATGAAGACAGTTATTTACCGTGTCTGCAACATTTTGCGGATATAAATATCAATTTTATTTCGATGTAGTTTTCAGCGCGCCTTATAATCTGAACACTCTGAATTTGGAAAAACCAAACCTTTAGTGTTTTAAAAAGACACCCCCCCCTTCGAATGTGTAGAATTAGGTTCTGTTAGCCTTGATACACACGCCAGGGCACAGTGCAATTTTTTCATTCGCAAACTTGTTAGTTGCTCGTCCTTTACACAAAGTCTGAGCCTTAGGCTATAAACATTGTCGGACATTGTACCCAAATAGCTCCAAAGACTGCATAGCGATGATTAATTATTCATGACATGCTAACGTTGTTTTAAGACGGCGATGCAATAGGATCTAAGATTCTCCACATTTTCAGCTCAAATGGAGTAAACTGCTAACTTATCATACTATAAAAAACAGAGCGTTGCCAACAATCGGCATGCGGCATCGCGTTCTCTAAATGCGTATTTTCCTGGACCCATTTGTATGCAGAAAAATCCAACAGGCGATGCCAATAAATGATCGATATCCGATGGAATCCCCCCGCACACTATAAAGATTCGACACGCGACACATTGAGCTGGGACTAAAAAGGAAAAGCGACACTCCAAGTGCGCCTAAATCGCGACACGGCGACAGCAGTGTTAATTTGGCAACCAAGTAACCCCTAATGTTGTAATACATCACAAAATCTGATATAAAAAAATACACGTTCTTGAAAACCGCTAAATCCCCTGGCGGGAGCGGTTTACAACCTAATCAGCGCGAGAGTAAATGATTCCCCCACCCCTCACCAAGTTTCATCAAAATCGGACTTATGGATCTCAGATAGTTGTTCACAGCTTTTGGGTAAAACATACCCCAAATAACTCATTAATTATGCAAATTAGGTACCTAAGTAGCATATGCCACTCCCATAATCTAAGCAGATGAAGGCATGCAGTCCGATCCCAACACACCAAGTTCATCAAAATCGGACTTAGGATCTTCAGATAGTTTGTAAAACACCAAATTAACTCAGTAATTATGCAAATTAGGTCCTAAATTCGATAGGCCATGCACATAATCTAATCAGATGAAGGCATGGCAGTCCGATCACACCCACGAGTACATCCCCATAATAACCCTTTAAATGGGTCTCATGTTATCTCGTCACAAATTTGTGTTGGACGCGACGCGCCGACGCCTTGACTGATAGCAAATCCCCCTTCTGCTTTTTCAAGCCAGGGGGATTAAAAAATGCACAGATCAAGGAAATATTCTGGTTAAATCTAAAAAAGCACAACTGATTCTTTCCAATATACATCAAAGTTATGGGACGTGAAAATAAGTTTGTCTCATTTCCCCCACCTGTTACCTCACAGAGGGCACTTTGATCTGACATTCTATTTTTTTTGTAATTTTATTTTAAATCCTCTGGGAATATATGCTATGCATCGAAATTTAACATTGAAAGTCACATTCAAACACAATCCTTCAAAAGCTAAATCACTAAATTTACTGCTTCAAAACATTTTTTTCCTTCGGAGAAAAACTTTGCATATATTTGTAATATAACAAAGTACCATGCATTTAAGTAAAAAACTAGGCCTACATCGGTCCTCAGACCGCATGAGTCGCCTGCCGTGCGGTTGGGTAATGATGAGGTCTCATTTGACCTTTGACCTTGGATGTGACCTTGACCTCATTAACATATGAGGGATCCAATGTTGCAACCTAGGTTTAAGTTTTGGTTCTAAGTGAACTTCAACATTTTCAAATGAGCTCCATTTTACATTTTCAGCCTATCTTACAACTTGATACTCACATGATCCTTTGACTGGTATGGACATTTGGACCTAATCAGAAATGGGGAAAAGATCAAGTTGTTGCATATATGATGAAGTGGTTTAAATCCATCAAAGTATGCGGATATTACAAGCAAATGTGTTAAACCCTTTTCACAACAACAAACATACAACCAAACAGAATAAAACAGGATACAGTGGACCAAAGTGAATCCCTATGTGGTCTTCCGGCTTAGGGCAGCGACACAAAAACACCAAGACCCCTGACAGAATTTAAACAAAAAAAAAATCAATGCGATTCAGTTATGATTAAGGAATTACAAAGAACTATATTCCCTAATATGTGCAAATGTTGGCCAAAACATGAGGCGACCCAAGCATATTGCACCAAAATAATTGAATATGTAGTGCTAATATTCAACATAGAATTAAGAAATTTACACCAGTCAAAAGGCATTGAAGTTGGGTAAATTTTACCACTGTTATTAAAATGTTACTCTTATATTGCTGTAAGGTTAAACGGAGGTAATAAATAATTAGTGAAAATAATAATAAAATGCGATAGCTACGTCATTCAAGAATTGACACTCCATCGTTATCTCCTAAAGTATAAAATCTGAAAATACACACAACAAAAAAGAAAAGAAACACATTCATCCCATAACAAAAGGAGAAGTTCCTAGAAAGGACAAAATCTGTATCCTCAGATTCTACCTCGTACCATTTCATGCTCTAGAAAAAATGATATTAAGAGACAGGAAGCAGGAAGGCTTGCTTAGTCAAGGCGTGAGTTTGACCATTTCCCTCATACCAGAAGTGGTCCATTATACAAACTACTCTCATCTGTCTCCATTGTTCTACAAAGTCACCTTTTTCACTGTCCTACACTCCAGTAGTTTGTAACAGGTGACCAGTTCAAAGAACTGGCAATTTAACATGTATTAAAACAGTGTACTCATACTGAACACTTCAAGCAAACAAGTTTCAAGTAGAATTCCCCAGATTTTACTTTTGATTGTTTCCAGTTAGCCTTTTCAGGCCAATACCAGGTAATTCTTGTATCCCAACATGAACTCTTTCCGATTGATTAATACATCCTTGATTGATATTTTCGAGAAGATTCATCCCGTAGAGTATGCTGTCCCATCAATATTATGCAGCCTGTAATTAGGTGGCCCACACATATTGTTTTTGTTTATCAAATTAGCAAAACCACAGCACAGAGGACGACATGATCTTCCACCCTACCATGTTTTTAATCCGTAGCAGATTACATGGGTTTCCCATGCACCCCCCTTAAACTAATTCTAACATGATTTTTTAGAACCTACAAATCTACTAAATAATTTTGATGTTTACCAAAACAATATTGTCCAGCGGGGTCCGTTTGGCCGCCATCTTGGATCCAAAGAGATCCGTCAGAATAAAAGGTCTGATTGAGTTAAAAAGTATCTCAATGATCGTTTCACATTCATATCATACGGAACCAAAAATATATGCTTGTCCACATTTTGACAGGTGATATTCAGTTGCGAGAAATGGGGAAATATGATAAAGGTCATGCACTTTTGTTTGTCATTGTACAGGGCCCTAATTTTCAAATGCATGGATCGTGACAAATTGTATCAAATTGGTATCTATACATGAGCAATCCAGAAAGTATAGTTTGCCATATCTTAGGGTTATAGTTTGTTAGGGTGGTAAAATTGGGTGAAAGTTCCTTTATCAAATTTATATTGTTTTTGTATGGGAATTAGGGACGACTCATCTCTTTCCTAACGGATAAACCAAAATGGAAGATCTGAAACCATGGAAACTTTCATTTCCAGATGCTCATGCTCATACCAACAATTTGAAATACCAATTTTGTCACTATTGATGCATTTTGAAATTTGCCCCCTGTACCAATGACCAATCAAAAGTTCATTACCCTTTAATCGCATTTTCACCTATATCCTCTGTAACTAACATCACTATAGGCCAAACTATAATATTTTCTGATTCCGTAGATGAGACGAATCATTTGAGATACTTTCCTTTAAATATGCCAAACTATATATTTTCGATTCCTTATGATGATACGAATCTTTGAGATACTTTTAACTAAATTGACCCCATTGTGTACGATTAATCCCTCCTAATCCAAGAGGCCGTCAAACGACCCGTAAGCAACACAACTAAAAAAATCACCTCCCTCTTTTTGTAACACACATTCTTTAAGTAGGTGTCCCGTTTCACAGTAATTGCAAATTTTTGTCAACCTGGGGGGTCATTTTTCAACCTTAGTGTCAGCTTGTTATTTTGTTTTCTAATGTGTTAAGACTATGCGTTTAAGGAAAAATAGAACAGCACCCTTATCTTTTCTCCTTTGATTACTTTTTTTAATCAAGAGAGTTTGAAATTGAGCCAATTTTTGTAAAAAATGCAATAGTTTTTAATGGAAATTTAGATTCACTGCCAAAAAGAAATAGCTTGTCTTCATCATAAATTTAAAGTATGCACCTTCAGCCAATACCAGCTGAAATATGCACATTGAGCTTGAAATTTTGACAATTTCTTGACATGTTTTGCTTCTATTTTGATCCCCAAAACAGGTTCTTGACAGAAAAAGTTTTATTTCTAAAATAAAAACATAACCGAGGCAGAGTGATTTTTCATGAATTCATTAGGCTGGATAAACATTTGTAACGAATGCAAGCAAATCTCACCCACTGAGTTAGCAGATAATTAGCTTTATGCCCAAAGGGTTGACGTGACATGTGAACGAATTTGACTTCAAATCTGATCCTTTGTTGACATTTCTTAAATAAAACTTATTTTAAGCTTCCATAAAGATGAAACACTACAACTAGTCACTAACTTCCCCTAGTGAATGCTTTGGTTCATCCTCATATGCCCTCCAATATTACGAGGCTTTTAGATTTGCATGGTTGCTTGATGAAGCTTGCGTGGACGTGACAAATTGAAGATGTGAACGGGCATTTTTTGAAAATTTACTAAAACTGATAACACCTCAAAGTAGTTGTAGTTCACACACCCCATGAAAACCTAAAACATACTATAAATTTAAAGTTCAGACCACCGCGTTTTTGAGATGTATGGCAACTCGAGTGTGTTGGACACGTGACAAATGTGTTGGACGTGACGGGTGTGAACGGAAATTTCATCATGTTATGGAGCCAAGACATTTTACAGTTGTTGTCAAAACTTTTAGTTAGAATTACTATTAGAGTGAAATCACTCTCAGAGAGTAAGTAACACAAATATAGAACTACTTCATAAAGAACAAAGGGCTTCTGCAAAGTGTTGGACGTGAAAAATGGTGAAACGGAAAATTGCGGACGGACAAGATTGAATAACCTATCTGAATAATTCTAGGACCAGTCATATAATTTGGTGTGGGCATTATCATGAGGGTTGTCTTGTAAATGATACATAAAATGCCACAGATATCTACCACAGGAGTGTCAGTGTAATTGAATAAAAACTGGTAGTCAATGTGAAAGGAAAATGTCACGTCCAACACTCCAATTGCTTGCTCCATTACAAGTTTTTGAGCACTCGGCTACACCTTATTTAAAGGTAGTAAAGTGTCACTAGTTGCCTATAAAAGAATCAAAAGTTAAAAATTGACGGTTTACCATAGCTAATCTGGCAGCGCACAACAAAAGGGGCATGTATTTTTGGTTGCGCATATCAGTAACAATTTTGACCATTTTGTGTGGGCCGTCTCATGAAATACAAGCACAAATTAAGGGGGTTTAGGTATGGGAGGTAGGTCTATTAGAGATCTAAGTAAAAATACAAAAAGTGACTCTGTATCCCTTCCTGTAAAAAATCCTATAGGTTTTAAGTGAAAATTCAAAAGTTGGCAATTACTGTGAAAAAGGGCCAGATGCGTAGAGATTCTAAAATCATGTTAGAATTTAGTTTAGGGGGAGTGCATGGGAACCATTATAATTGGCTAGACCTATTTAAAGTTCATGGAAGTTGCAATTACACCGCTTACAGCTCGAATGAATGTGTTCATGCCCTTCTCACTTTTCAAATGTAGTGTTATACTGCAAATCAAACACACCTAAACATACACCAGTTTTTTTTCCAGGGTTGTTAAAATTCAGTTGCGATCCTTGTAAATATCCCTAATATAGGGAACAATTCACATAGCTCTGATGCTTGTTCTTAAAGTGCATTTCTGACTAACTATCGTACAACCAACGTGGGACAGAACACGATCACATGTTAAGTCCTAATGCCTCCCGATGTCGTGCCAAATGAGCAAACCAAGCCACTCAATTGCTGTCTGGTAATTTTGTTTGTCATCAGAAACTGAAAAATATATTTTTTTTCAAAAGTTTCATTTTGGCACACTACAAAATGCCAATGTTCTGATGGCCCACCTAATCATACTGTCGTATTAACATCTTAAATTATGGATTTTTTTATGGTCAAACCTAAAACACATCCTAAGTTAAAAAAACAATATACTCCAAGTAATAACTATTATCTGGGTTATTAGCCCGAATTTTAATGTTTTACAAAATCATCAACCGTTTTCACATGCCAGCTCTTAGCCATGCAAAGTAATCGCACCAGGCATTATTAATTGCTGCCGCTGCATAGATTTAACGAAAAGGTGGGAGAAAATATTAATCAAGAATCCCATGAAATTCACCTGCATGTCGTAAAGGTAGTATACTGTGGTGCTGATACAACACCTAGTTTCTCAAGCTCCTAACTGTGAAAATGGTGAAGTGATACAAAGAAAGACATGTCAAACTGAAAAATTTCCAAAAAGATTTACTTCACACTTCCCTGTTTCTCGCAAATGACCCCCTAGGAATTCGCACATGGCCTAACCATTCTGGTCAACCATTTTGGGAGTAACATACAAGACCATTCCTTCCTCATAGGTAGAGTGATAAGCTTATTTGTAAGCTTTTGTAAAGAATAGCACCAATTGTGCAGAGAGCAAGTATATGAATGCAGCTGAATTATCCCTGAACACCCCTATATGACTTCAATCCTCAAGCAATCATTCTGAGGAACGTTAGTATAATACTCACAATCAACATTCGGGAAAAATGGCATTTCTGTATATTTTTCACTGACCCTCAAAAGACCCCTCCATTTTGAATCTGTTCACACTCATAATCCCATGTCTATCAATTGAAGGATATTCAAAGAACTCTCATTATCCATACCAAAGAAATGAAGATCACTAAATCATGGAAATTTTGAAATCTTGGAAGGACATTTTGCAATATTGGATTGTATTCCTTGGAAATATGGCAATTTCTTGTGCATGGTGCAAAAATCAATGCACTTGCGTCAGTTTTGACCATATCACAAACTCATAATGGCAATCGCCCCTGCGGGCTTGTGCCATTATTCCTCGTCAAACTTGACAGCTGCAATTAGATTTTTGCCATGCAACTGAAGCTAATATATTGCAGACTTAACCGCTATTTATTTAATTAATTATACCCTTCCCTCCCGTCAATTCCCACCCCCACTTTACTGGTAGTGCAATACCTACTACCTACTCTTACTGCTTCTTTTGAACTCATGAATTCTTGCATTCAATATTGCTCATCTGCAATTTGCCTAACAAAACATTTCCCTAACCAAAACATTTCCCCTCTAAACCAACAAAACAGTTCACATGGTTATGCGACCCCTCGACCTAACTTTACTTGATCAGACACATTGTTCCTTGCTAGGAGCAATAACTGGGTCCATATAAAACAAGAAAAGCAGCAATATTACTTGTATCTTTGATCTGCCGCCTTTAGGCATGGTAGTTATTGTACACAAAATCCGAGATTGCTCGCATCTCACGTTTCAGACTGAGCATTCATCATCCCTGATATTAATGTATAGGCCTAAGTGAAATTTTTTTGCGTTACAGATATTTTCCGTGATTTTAACAGTTTTGCCAAATCGCTAGAATTTAATTTCACGGTATTGACATCAGTGCAATACAAATCTATTGGTAAAAGTTATTTTCGCGAGTATTTATTTTCGCGTTTTTAGGTTCACTCTTGCAGAAATCGTGAAAATAAAAACCCTCAGCAAAAAATGTTTCCACTATCAGTACACACTTTTGGTGAGCTTTTAACAATCTTGAATTTTCCCACAAACCCGAGGACGAAAACCCCAGGGCGCTTCAAGTAGGTTTTTGTAGCAGGTGTGCATGCTGGTATTTTATGGAGGATCAACATATACTTATAATGTGGTCAAAAAAAGAATCTATGTTTTGTCTTCTATCTCATTACCAATACGTGCGGTGGTCAAACTAGTTTTCCACAATGATTACACTGAAGAGCTTGCAATTGGTTCCATGGTCTTAAGAGGCAGCTTAATTGGTAACACAAACATCTAGATGCTTCAATGTGTAAATTATGAGGATAGGTATCCCTGGATCATGAAAGCCCTGGACCGGAAAAAAGGTTGGTTAATAAAATTAAAATGCACCTTGCAGCATCAATGTAGGTTACACCGACAGAATGCTATAAATTAACTGAATAGATACCATGTAATATTATCAATCCCACCTGCATATATTAAAAATGAAACTTACCAGGTAATTTGTCGGTACCTCACCATCAGAAAATACATGGCAGCATCAGATAAAAATATCGAAAACATAAAAACAATAGTTAACTATGGATGGAACAACTGTCTAATCAATATACTCTCCACTTCAAGCTCGGCCATGTACATTACATATACAATTTTGAATGATTCACTTTGATACGGCCTCTTGATATGACCACTGTACTGTTCAGTTTACCTATGATGTGAAGTTCATGTCCCAAGGGTTTGATCACACATACAGCTATATGATGGGCAAGGTTGGGTCCATCGGGTCTTTGGAAAAGTGTACTTCCAAATCATCTACAATCTGCAAAAATTAATATTGGCATACTTTTCCTTCACTCACACAGATCACTACCCCCATTTTCCTGTTCAGCACTGAACCAAACCATGTTGGTAGAAGCTTGACAAGTAGAATCAATTTGAAGGAGGGTGGGGAGGAGGAGGGTCACCACACTTTGAAATGAACACAAAATGAATCAAAATGTTGAATTAAATTGCCACCGTATGCCACGACAGGAAGGACTTGAAAAAATATATCAAGTGTGCAAAATATTGTTTTTATAGACTGTAGTTTCTGCATGGACAGAGCAGCACCACTAAGCATCTCTCGGTTTCACAACCGCAGCTGCAAATTAAACACCGCACAAGAAATCCATCTATAGGCCTAGTATTTTTTTTTCATTTCATACAATAAAGCATCAAAAGGACCATAATTTAGGACAGAAATTTGTGACCACATGTATCCATTCACCATTTTGATAGCATATAGGATAGCCCTTAGATATTAGTACAATCAAATAATGTAATTATGAAAATGCTATCCAAAAAATAACAAATCTTGGACATGCCATGGGTAATTCTTCCATTCCTTATCAAGTTCTTCTTTTACAGCAAATTGCAATGCTCTAAAAACTTCTGCCAAATTACCAAGTAAGAGTTGACTCCACCATGATTAGGTTAAAATTCAACTATTTTTTTCAGCTGAGGTAGTCACTTGAATCCCTTAAAATAAGTGAACTGTAAGTGTCATTATTGAAAATTCCAGTGATCAAAATACAGAGAATTCTACACTCTAATCATTATAATTTAACTTGAAAATTTTTAATTAATTAATATTTTCCAAATTCACACAATTTGCCAATGGCAAATATAACAAAATAACAATATTTAATTTTTCGACCACCAGTAATTTCTTCGTATCTTTTAATTTCTTTTGACCAAACTGCTTAAAATCTTCTGACTCCCCGTGGTACTTTACAGCAATTATTTAGACAAGACCGACTAACACAAAACACTTTTTCTCTACTAGTATAGTCAACAAAACATATCTTCTGTTCTCCTTTAGCCGAGCAGACAGGTGGTTATCCATTTTTAAAATCGGGCACTTAGAGAAGACTGGCTAACCAGGCAATAGAGTCACTAATTACTCCATTATTTGGGTCAGCAATTGATCAGAACGGCAGACTGTGGAAACTCACCGCCACGGCAAAACAAGAGAAAAAGCTACAAAAATATATTGCAGATCCGTCCCAGACAGGCATCTGCAACGCAGCATACTACACACCCTTCACGGTATTATTTTTCACGTTTATGATGTTCTGGTTTACAATTGACCATCATGGCTTGATAAGGGGAAAAAATCTTGTGAATCATCATCTGTTTCTTGTCCCCCTCAAATGCCTAAGTGCATCATTGAGTATGGTCCATTTTTGTTAGAGTACAATCATTACATTTGCACTTACACATTTTTTGAAGACCATAGTCGTATATGTGCAATCTAAGAAAGGTCGATGATGCACCAAGCCCATAATGCATCATGTTTTTGGGAAATTTCACCCGTTCACTCTTAAAGGCCGACTCAGAATATTTCCTGAGGAGGGCGCCTCAATTTCAACAAAATTGGTTGGTTTTTTGCATGTACATAATGCTTTCCATTTACTAATCACTGTGTGAAATTGCTAAGCTTAAATCGAATTCCTTCACTATAGAAAATCACAACTTTGTTTTGTTTTATAAAATTCCGGATCCGGAATTGTTGTTATACCATGTACATGGGACGAATACTACCCATAAATGTTTTACTGCATCAAAACGAAAAATCCATTCATCTCACATTTCGGAATTGTGCAGTTTTAAGGTTGATATCTTAGTTCTAGTTACTTGTTTCCATTATACACAAAAAAATAATATTTCAAAATCTCTGAGACCTTTAATGAACATCTTGGTAACCTGAATGTGTATCAATCGAAGCACAGGAATCACAGGGGAAAATAAATAATATCATAGCACCAGAGTTTTTTGACCCCGATTTAGATTGTTTATTCCCACCGGCTACTCTTGTACATTTTACGTATGAAATTTCATTGAGGGCCAACAGCACTTTTTTTTTAAATATATATTGAGTTTTATACGAAAAACAGAGATTTTTAAAAAGAGGGGATAAATACTAATCAATTTAACATGGGCATCTGGTAGAAGTTCACCTTTTTATCACCTAACCAAGTTACCTAACAACCTCACTGGTTTAGGAGACCTAGGTCTGGGTCCACATATGCATTAGAGGTCAAAGTGTGCACACCCTTGGCCTATATTAGCCTTGGGTCAGTGATTCCTACAACCAAGTATGAAGTTAATACATTCAAATCATGCACTTGTGTCCCAGTTTGGAAAAGCGGCAAGACTCGTTATCATTTGGTTTCGAGTTCGAGCAGCCCCTCCGTGGCCACCATGTGTGTCCCTGGGCAAGACCCTTTATATCTCGCTTGTCTCACTTCACCCAGTGTAAATGGGAGCTGTTAGGGTTCTCATACTGGCGCCGTTAATTGTGCGGCCACATTTTTCTATATGTGAAAAATGTGAATTTTATCCTATTGACAGCGGAATACATGTAAAGCGCTGTGTGAGATTTTGTATAAAGCGCTATATAAATCTGGCATTTTTTATTTATTTAAAACACCACAAAACCATTACTCTAACAAAATGGAAGCCACACACACAGACACAGAGAAGGAATCTACTGTTGCAAATATCCACAATGGCTTTTAAGCCAGGGGATAAAAGCACACAAAAAATCCCGAAAAAAATCGAGGCGGCCTCAAAAAGAAGCAAGGCAGGGCGAGAAACTTTGTTTTACTTGACATTAGTCTTCTCTACTTTTTTGTACAAACCTTTGAAATGTTCTAACATCAAGTGGAAATTTGAGCAAACATATCTTCAGAATCTTCTTTTGACCCTTTAAATATTTAAGTAATGACCTGAGTACAAAAAAGTAATACAGTTGAATGTTGGTATGGAGTGATGTAATGTGGGATTGCTCTAAATCGCCCTCAGTGTAAAAGCTGGTACCAACTATGCATGCAAAATACACAGTCCACACATCCATTATTGGTCTGCATTGATTTTCCAGGCTTTGATCATCTGCATGACCTATGTCTGTTATCACTTTTAAAATGTTGAGTTCTCCCAGCTAGTTCCCATAGTACTGCATGATGAGTAACTGTAGAGGAATTGGGAATGTATAGGTCTATTATTTCATATTTATGATGACCTATGTCTGTTATTGTTTTTAAAAATGTTTTGGGGATAGTTTCCATTGTACTTTGATGTTTCACTGCAGATGGATTGGGTACATAAACATGTTGGGCTAAATAATTTTATTTCATGAATCAATTTGACCCACCCTCTTCAATTCTGTTACTTGCAGGTTTTTGTACAATTACAATGCAGCTTGTTTTAATTTAAGCCACTCTCAGTAATTTTCTTCTTTTGCATACTTATCCAATTCACCAATTGATTATTATATCAAAATAAGACTTTTCAATCTTTTTTGGACTTAGAATTTTCCTTATAGAGCTAACCTGAAAAAAATACTTAAAATTGTATATGTTTTAAAGAAGCAGGGGTGAGATTCGAACCCCGGGCTCAGACCACTATATCATGAGGTCAGCTACCTATTAACCACTAGAGCAGCGAGGATTGCTATGCCGAAATTGCAACTCTAATCCTTGATAACCTTTATGGAATATTCGATACTGCTATTGTGATCGTCACCCAAATAATGAATAGTGTCGCTCTGGATCGATTGCCACAACTTATCTTCCAGGAGCATTTACTGGTGGTCAAAATCACAGAATCATGATAGTACAGTTACTGTTAAATGTACACCATTTCAGAATTCCACTAACTTTGGCAGATCTTGGTGAAGACCACACTTTTTTATGAATTTTTATTGTGTTCTGGTCAAATAAATGAAAATCACTGAAAGTTACTCTAATCAAATTTATTTAGTTATTTCAATCTTTGAATATTTCTCCTCAGGTTTCAAATTGTAACATGAACTTTACATCTTTCATTGGACATAATTCTGTTATTTGTCCAGGTCTACTTTAACATTTTAAACTGAAATTGGATTTAGAAACTGGTCTGCAAATACAACCCCATGATTAACAAAACGAATCTTTAAATCAATAAGTGGTAGGAAACTAGGATGTGTACACAGTCAAAGTAAATACCCACAAAATAAACATAGTATGTTGCACTATGTTCTTTACATGCCTGATGCTTGAAAACAAAACAGGTCACCATGGACCATTATTGTTCCGCAGTGGTGATAACCTATGTCCCCCTCTGTTGTCTTGAGTTTCGCTATCAGCATTATATTGTTGTCAGCAAACATCTAGCTTTTTAGTTACGGTCTGCTGAAGGTCTGAAGCAGATGACAAGCTGACTTTTCCCGCCAAAAAATGATGAATGGCTGGATTCAAGTGCAAATTCATTATGCTTGGTTAGTTATTCGGGTCTGAATACGGTACAGGCACACTCTTGATCATAATTTGCTTGGAGAGGACAGCTACAGCCAAGGCTTCAAAATACTAATAACATGTGTACCATCTAAGAAAGTGTTGTTTTGCTAAAACATGGATTTAAAGTGACATGTTTTCAAAACTGGAAGAAAGAATAATATGTCTAAAAGCTGTTGAATACACAATTCTTAAGATGAGTAAATTTTGAGGGGGAGTGAATTTTTAATAATGTACTACAAAAGTGAAATTTTTGCATATAATTTTTCATGCTTTGATGACAAAATCCATTTGCTTGTTTTCCAATATGAAAATTGATTTTCTTTTATGGTGCTTTTAAACGGCATATTTTTGCACGATTTAATTCTGATGGTACAAAGAAAGCAAACATCTTATGAAGCATTAACATTTTCAGTTTGCAGTATCAAGTATCACTCTAAACCTGAGCTGATAAAATTGTTGATTGGCAACATCATGCTGAAATGTTTTAGATTTAAAAGCTAAGATAACACAGTGCATTATTTTATTTACAA
>JAMKCH010028692.1:0-47055 GCA_023653785.1 Ophioderma brevispina | reverse complement strand
TGGAGAAACCTTTTTTTTTTGTCCTTAGCGTTTTCTTATTTGTGTTCTCTCACAGTCGGATGCACAATTTTCTGCATCTAATTTTTTTTTATTCGGTTTTAAAGCTTTTTAATACTATTGTGGTACTCCTTAAGTTATTGTAAAGCGCCTCGAGACCCTGCCGGGTTAAGGGCGCTATATAAGAATTTGCTATTATTATTATTATTAAGGCATTGCCAAAAAAAAAAGAAAAAAAATTGGTTTAAAAAAAAATCAAGACATGCATGAAAAATCTGAAAAACCTCACAATTATTTGCTGGAGTCAGAGTATACTGTAGCACATTTGCATCACAAAAGGCTATTGAAAATGCTTTTCCACAGCACTTTTACCTGAAATTTAATTCATTAAAAGTCTGACTTTGGAGGGTAGAGTGATAAACCACAAAGGCGCAAATGCCGATCAAGTTTCAAACCTGTATAACATCAATGATCAAGGAAAATTGAGAGTTGGAATAATGGAGAGATGGGTGCTGGGGGAAGGGTAGCATTTTATCCCCCTGGCTTGAAAAGCAGAGGGGGAGGGGATTTTGCAATAGCACGCATGTTCGCATGTGTATGTATGCCAGTTTTTCATATCTCCTTAGAAAAGTTTAAGTCCGGTTTAAACATATAGGGTTAAGGTGCAGTACGGGTTCCTTCATATGTGCATGATGTCAAAGGTCATAGACCATGGTCAAAGGTCATCTGAGGTCATGTTTTGTGTGTGTGTGTGTGTGTTCCAGTTTGGTTAGATTTTTGTTTTTCATGTCTCCTTCGAAAAGTTTATTCTGACGATTAACACCAGACTTGGGTTAAGGTGCAATAAGGTTCCTTCATGTGTGGATGATGTCAAAGGTCATGGACCAAGGTCAAAGGCCATCTTAGGTCATGTTCCAGACTGCCATCTTACCAGGGGGTGACGCAAGTTTACTTGCAGTATTTTTGCTATTTAGTTTTCAGTTCTGAAATGTACATATGGGCAAATTTTGTTTTTTAGAAGGAAAGAAAGAAATCAAGATTATCTTCGTTTAAAGGCACTATCAGCGATTTTCTAAATCAGAAAATCAACAAAAATTAGATTTTGCATGTCTGTAACAAGTATAGGTATCCTAAAGCTCAATTCACACTATTATTTTTGCCCTTCAGTTTTAGAAAACTGACAAGTTTGACAGGACTGATACCAAGCAAATCACACTGTCAGTTTTTCCTTCCATTTTCTGTGACCTACTTCCATGAACTTACACAGGTCATTATTCTTGAATAATAGGAACAGGGGTCTACTTATCATGCTTATGACTCCCAACTTTATTATATTTCTTTGGTTATATATGTATGCTACACTACAACTATCATGGATAATATAGATGGGAATTTGATTGTTTTAATTGCTGCTATATTGGTGATAGCATTGGGCATAAAGCGAGGAAAGAGTTAAACGAAAATGAAATACATGCCCCCTCAAAAAAACCATGGATTCAAAGAAGAGAAATGTTTAGGGCATACCATGCCCTGACTCAATAATTTCTGTTGTGCCATGATTTCTATAGGTCTACAAACCAGGATAGAAGAAGTTTAACTGAACAGTGAACAACAAGTTTAAAACATAACCCCTATAATATCATACCATCCCTGTATTAAAAGCCAAGACATTCCAGCAATTGGCCAAATCTAGGGCAAGTGCACTGAAATGTCATCAGTTTCCCTACCAGAATAGAGCAGCGTCCTACTCGACCATCATATTTTTAATCCCAGAGGAGAACAGTCCAACCTTTCATTTTCCCAATTCACACTGTCCTTTTTACATCAGTTTTCCAGTTCAACAGGTGGATGCCATTTATCATTTGTGGTCCCATAGGAAGAATGAAGGGCAAAAATGATAATGTGAATAGAGCTTAACATACCCTAAAAGACCAAAATCAATCTAATAAGGACAACATTAGATATTTTAGCCATTACTCTCCGTACAGACACTTACTACAAAAGGCAATTGAATGGAGATTCATATCAATGAACACTACTATTTTCTTCAGTTTCTCTCAATTTTTCAGTTGAAAAAAATAATTTATGAGAATTCTTCAGATTTCCATTTCAAATCATAGCCATGAGCACCATCTGGAATACCTCAGTGCACCTGCTCAAAAAGGATCAATGTTGAAGAACCTCAACAACATCAACAATGGCTGCATTCATAGCTGGGTAGACGTTTCATATAGAAGTCCCATTGACGCAAATGAGGTATTACAATTGATTCCGTCATGCGCTGTATGACGTTGTGCAGTAGTGCTTGACGGAATGAATGGCAATACCTCATTGCATCAATGGGACTTCTATATGAAACGTCTACCCATAGCTGGCAAGTGTGAGATTTTGACTACCACTCATGCTCCTGGATCATAGGTTGTGCCAACCGTTCCAGAGCGGAGCTATTCAATATATTGAGTGCTGACCACAACAACAGTAGCGATTTATTCCGTAAATGTTATCAAGGATTAGAATTGCAAATCTGGCACACCAATCCTCGCTGGTCTTGTGGTTAGATAGCTGACCTCATGATACAGTGGTCTCGGGTTCGAATCTTGCTACCGCCTCTTTTAAAATATATAAAAGTTTCATTATTTTTTCAGGTTAGAGGGAAAAATTCTAAGTCCAAAAAAAGATAAGAAAAAATAATAGCTGCCCTTTGAGGTTAGTGAGGGAGACCTGCTCCTGGAGCATGGGTGGTGGTCAAAAACTACCGCGTGCTTCATAGCTGTACAAAATTAGCATATCTGCCCACTTAAACTCAGACTGGTCAAACAAAGTGCATGCCGTGAGAATCAACTCTGGCATGTGTTTTCTTGCATTACAAGCCATTTCTGCGTCAATGGCTGAATTAATGTCGCCAGCAACATTAATTATGAAATTGTTCTGTTTACCCATAAACGCGCTGATTTGGGCTTAAAAATTTCAGGTGAGGGCAAATGTATATAAAAGCTTTATAACCATGCAAAAATATCAATTTTGAACAATCTAGAGGGTGCACTGTTTTTAAATGTGCCAGCTAGTGTCTCTTTAAGGTTGTAGCACATTAAAAAGAAATCAAGACTGGTTACACCAATTTTATCAATTTGAAATTTCAATATACTGCAGATGCGATTGATAACTTTTTGTACATTAAATCAATTTTAATGACAAATACAGCCTAAAAATTTGTTTATATTCTTTTGTTGCAGTACAATGCATTCTGTGACATTACCATTAGCGCGGCACCATGCAGCCTTCCGTGCTACAGTGTTGTGCATCCTGATGCGTACCCTTGTGACTTTGCTTTCTTGTACCACTAATCTTGCCAGCCTTTGTGGATGCTATGTACACAGCAAGCTTCCTACTCACGGTGTAACCCAGAGCTTAGGCTACTCCATGTGTACTCTAAGCTCTACTCCAAGGGTACCCTATTGATGCATTACCTAAGTACTTGTGAAGTACACAGGCCACTGGGTGGATAGCAGCTTTAAGCAGTTCCCATCCTATAGTGTACTCTGCAGTTGCCTGTTGGGTAACTGACAGGTACCCACGTAAGCCACCAGTAGTGGAGTACCTCTGCAGCTACTCCACAGGAGTATCTTCACAGGTAACCGGCTGCCTAGTATTTTTTTTTTTTTTTTTTTTACAATTATTGTTTTAACAAGATCAGGGGCAAAAGAACATGGTGAACGTGGCGAACCAGTAAAGAAACGATAAAAGAGAAGGATAAAAAGGTATTGCAATTATTGAGTGGTCAACTATAGAAATTGACGGGAAAAATACTGATGACATGTTTTATGGCTGATAAACAAAAAAAAAGTTCAATTTAAATATTTATTAATTACCTCAATAGCGCGGCACCATGCAGCCTTCCGTGCTACAGTGTTGTGCATCCTGATGCGTACCCTTGTGACTTTGCTTTATTGTACCACTAATCTTGCCAGCCTTTTTCAGCTTTGTGGATGCTATGTACACAGCAAGCTTCCTACTCACGGTGTAACCCAGAGCTTAGGCTACTCCATGTGTACTCTAAGCTCTACTCCAAGGGTACCCTATTGATGCATTACCTAAGTACTTGTGAAGTACACAGGCCACTGGGTGGATAGCAGCTTTAAGCAGTTCCCATCCTATAGTGTACTCTGCAGTTGCCTGTTGGGTAACTGACAGGTACCCACGTAAGCCACCAGTAGTGGAGTACCTCTGCAGCTACTCCACAGGAGTATCTTCACAGGTAACCGGCTGCCTAGTATTTTTTTTTTTTTTTTTTTTACAATTATTGTTTTAACAAGATCAGGGGCAAAAGAACATGGTGAACGTGGCGAACCAGTAAAGAAACGATAAAAGAGAAGGATAAAAAGGTATTGCAATTATTGAGTGGTCAACTATAGAAATTGACGGGAAAAATACTGATGACATGTTTTATGGCTGATAAACAAAAAAAAAGTTCAATTTAAATATTTATTAATTACCTCAATAGCGCGGCACCATGCAGCCTTCCGTGCTACAGTGTTGTGCATCCTGATGCGTACCCTTGTGACTTTGCTTTATTGTACCACTAATCTTGCCAGCCTTTTTCAGCTTTGTGGATGCTATGTACACAGCAAGATTCCTACTCACGGTGTAACCCAGAGCTTAGGCTACTCCATGTGTACTCTAAGCTCTACTCCAAGGGTACCCTATTGATGCATTACCTAAGTACTTGCGAAGTACACAGGCCACTGGGTGGATAGCAGCTTTAAGCAGTTCCCATCCTATAGTGTACTCTGCAGTTGCCTGTTGGGTAACTGACAGGTACCCACGTAAGCCACCAGTAGTGGAGTACCTCTGCAGCTACTCCACAGGAGTATCTTCACAGGTAACCGGCTGCCTAGTAGGCAGCACTTTGGACCATAGAGGGCACCAAACATTCCATTGTTGTTTACAACTTCCTGATCATTTTCAAGCTGAGTAACATCTATGTTTGAGTTGAGCATCACTAAAAATCCCTATATATGACATTTTGTGTAAAACATATGTGACCAAAATGTTTCATGGTAAAAATTCCTAAATATCACATCAACTTAATGCTCAAATTGCAATGGACTACCCACGCAGGTACCTCGCATGGGGACCAGTGGTTTTGAGCACTGTGCGTGTACTTAGGTAGATGATAACCCCCACTTTTTCTTCGCGGGCGCGATGTGGTACCCATGTGTTTTAAACGCCTTTTCTGATCATTTTCAGACTTAGTAGTAACGATTTATATTTGAGTTCAGCATCACCCGCACACCCCACAATCCCTATAGTGCCTATGAATTTTGCGTAAAAATGTATACACGGTGGACCAAAATGTTAATACATATAAGATTAATAAAATACCACAACAGAGCTTAAAAGGTGTCAAATAAAGATTTTGAGGCACTTAAGGTAACTTATGAGAATTCTAACATACTTATCCTTCACTTTGAAGCTATTCTGCTAATTTCAATTTTTTTTTTTTCAAATCAACTGATAGTTGGGTCTTTAAAAATGATATCCTCAACCACAACAAATGCCACCGTCCTGCGCGGTCACGTCACGACACATGCAATGCAGGCCTGCATCCCACACAAACACACAACAAGCTTATTTCATAGTCCTCGTCCAACTCTCTGAGGGAGACAATAACCCAAATATCTCACTTTTCAATGAGGTCGGTGCAATGGCAGCCTCTGTCCCCTTCTTCAATTACCTATTCCTCTTGAATAACCTTTGTAAGATATAGGTACGTAATAAAGTGTTTTCCTGTGGCAGTGGTTATAGAGGCAATGTTCTTTTTCTATTATTTAAGTCATTCAGCTCCTTAACTTGAAGGAAATCCTGAGCCCCAATTTCCTTTTACGTTTAATTTAAATTCTATGTTATTTAGAGTGATTTATTTTATTAGGAAACTGCTATTCCAATGTACACTTCATAAATTATGTTGCTCCTTAAAGGACCTTTTTTTTTCAAAAGTACACTTAGTCTGCTTGAACGGTATATGAACTTTAAATATCCAGGGAACCAAAATATGCACTAACATGATATTTCAATACAGCAATTGCTTGATTTCATATTCAGGAAAAAAGCTATTTTTTGAACCCTAATTTCTTAATGAACACAAGGACATTTCCAGAAAATGATCCCAATTTTCTTTCGAAACTGTTGTGCTTGCCGATATAGAATTCTTATCAAGATAAATCACACCTCAAACGCAAATAAGCCAAAAATGCTTTTTTATGTCATAATAAGTGATTAGTATTTTCTAATACAGGATGCTTCTCTATACCAAGCCAACTAAGACAGCAGGCAAGTTGTTTGATAAAATATACATTGAAAAAAGTTTTGTATTTTATACTTTTTCACTGTTATTTTTTGTTACCTTTGTTTTTAAGGTCCATGGACACGGCTTGAGTAGACATTTCTTAATTTCTTACATTTTCGTATAAACCGTATCTGATCCTATCGCACCACAGATTTTTTAAAAGTGAACAATGGGAAAAGTTATGTTAAAAGTCAAGGATAAATATACCCAAACTGACAGGCCTTCTCCTGTTTTCTGCGAACGCGTATCAAGATGCTGGGAGTTGGATTTGACCCCGTTAATGACGTCAGAGTAGTAAAAAGTTGGAAAACAAAGCTCACACGTGGCTAACCGCACCGCACCATCCGCAATATATCATTGGCGGCTTTCATTTGTATGGGAACTTGAATTAAAGCTATTCGGTTCTGATTCTCCTTGTCGGTTCGGTCGCGTGGTGCACCCGTTCGACAATACAGACGATTATTAGCGTTATTTTAAGGCACCAAATCAAGAAAAATTTGCCAATGATACAAACACGTGCGAACCATCTCACGAAAGTCAACTGTGTACGTATGCAGAAAACTGGTCCACCGCTACGTCGTGTTCCACACGAGAACTCATTACGCGTATCGCGCATCGCGTAGTGTTACTACTACTCGGGACGTCACTTCTACATCTGGGGTCCCGCTTGCCAGCCTTGCGAAAATCACTTTTCATTTTAGGAATTTCCTTTGACAGCTTGTCCAAACACATGATCTTATGCCCGATTTTTATCAATATATACCGGTTTCCTTCTCAATTAACTGCTTCAAATGCAGATTTTTTCACTGATGCCAATCTACTATGAATGAAACCATTTTTTGGTGGTATTATAAGTATGTTTAAAGCATGTCCATGACCTTTAAGTGATTCTGGTCAAGAAGTGGGGAGGGGGGGGGGTGGTGGAACATGGTGAGTATGTTTTCATCTTTTCTTTTACATATACCAAACCTAAATACAGTAATTTACAACTTTAACAAAGCAAACTCGTATTTACGCGATGCCTAAAATATGTCCCCTCCGAATATCGCGATCACAGATCCCCCTCTTATTTTGGCCACCAATAGCTCGAACAAAAATTGTTACCTTTGGTGAAATGACTCAAGTAATCTTAAAATTCAAGCATGCAAAATCCCCTGAAAAGTTCATAAACTTTTATAAAATATGATAATTTTTCAAGTTGGAAAACTTTTTTTTGAAAAAATCATGTAACCACATTTGAAATTTGGGACCCAAACAGATCATAGCAAGTGGCGAATCACCGTATTTCAACATTTTCTAAGAAATGTACATGCTGGCACCCACAAGACTGACCACGTGTCAACCAAACTAAAAAGAATACCATTCCATGAAACAATGGGTATTAATATTTTATTACCTTTGTTGTGGTATACCTTTGTCCCCCCTCCACCTCGCATTGATGTTGATATTTGCCATCAATTAGCCTCAGTTTGCATAATTTTAATTTACCCGAAAACGCCCCAAATTCAATCAAGGTCGGAGAACTTTTCTCAGCCCACTTTTCTTTCCATCCACCAATTTTATATCATTATACGCCTAACGTAACTCCAGAAAACTTGTACACAAGGCTTGCGGGAAAATTTTCAATAATTTATGCAAATACCTTACAATTAGCATATTTTTACACCCAAAATCTATATGTCGAGAACTCAATCAACCGTGCTCTTCTTTCCACCAAGTTACAATCAACTTACCCTCATTAACTCCAGATAAATCGTACACAATATGGTCACAATGTTTGACTTTCTGTGTAATGTGCCAGGTTTCCCTTGACCTTCCCCCCCCCCCACCCCCGACATACTTAGGGGGACCCTAGGGGTATGAATTACTGTTATAGGGGGGTTTCCCCAACTACAATATACCCAAGTTTGGCTACCTAGTTCATCATCCAGAAAACAAGATATGACCAAATGTTCCAGGGTTAAAACATTTTTATCACGGACATACATACATCCGGACTTCCCCCACCCCGACCACCCTAGGGTAGGACCCGGGGGTATGATCATGGTATTAGGGGGGGTTTCCCCACCTACAGTATACCCAAGTTTGGCTACCTTATCTCATCCAGACAAAGATATGACCCATGTTTCCCATGGGTTACATTTTTTATCACGGACATACATACGGACATACGGACGGAGCCCTTTGCAGTCACCCCCCCATCCCGAACTCTTCGGCTGGGACAAAGTTTGGCTACTCTAGCTCATCCGAAAAAAAGATCTGACCAAATGTTCCAGGGTTAACATATTTTTATCACCACGGACATACAATACGGACGGAGCCCCTTTTATACGTCCCCTCCGGGGACAACAAACAAAGATAGTAGGCAGTTCACAAAATTTTTTTTTTTTTGTATTTTCTACCTAGAACGTGTTTGTTGAATCTCCCTTAAACTTACTTGATTGCATACTTGGTATTCTACAACTAACGATCAAACACAAACGCAAATTTTAGAGAGAAATCTGTACTTCAGACTATTTCCCTTGTGTCCTTTCAAAAAAATTTAGTCATAAAAATTATGCCAAAAGTGGCTTTTTTTAAAACTACTTGGTACTCTAGGTCGCGGTCGTAAATATGAGTGCAATCTTTGGGCCTGGAGAAGTCTACAGTCAGACGGCTGAACCTTCCAACACTCGGGAACATATCATCATTCATAGCAACTCTGCATTTTATATTTATACAATATAGGGAGAGCTGTCCTTCAAAAGATTGGCATTCTAAACCAATATGGACTTCTCTAAGTTCTCCAAGGAAATAGTGTCTTGTCTTGAATAAAGACTTGCTTGGTACTTTGGTTGGTAAATATGAACCTGCCCAATCTTCCCTAGAGAAGTGCATATTGGATGACTCCTGGAGACTGAGCTTTTGAATAATTCTGGCATATATCTCTTAACAGCAACCTAATTAGACAAGATGATCAACGTATGTACACTAAGGGATAGCTGTATTCAAAGGTATTAAAGAGTGAATGCTAACCAAGGTCAATATGGACTTCTCTAAAGAAATACTAGAGACGTCTAAAGGCATATATGAGGATTATTAAAAAGCATCTTAAAACCACATTTTTCTCCAACATCAGTTTTCAAAAATACATAAATGTGGTCTGCCATCGTGGTTATGAATGGGGCCAAAGGTCACATTGAAGGTTACCGCATGTAAACCCACCCCCACTTTCTCTTTCCACCAAGTTACATCATCGTAGCCCTTACGGAACTCATACTGCATGCTAATATAAGTAGGTTACATTTTGACCGGGAGTCAAAGGTCAAATGAGGGTACCAAGGTCACATGAGGTTACAATGGTCACATGAGGTTACCACAGGTACAGGACGGTCACAAACATGGCAACCCCCACCCACTCTCCTGTCCACAAAGTTACATCATCGTAGCCTAACGGAACTCGTACGGCATGCATTATATTATACTATTAATCTTTCCCTGAAAAAAACCCACACACACACATACACCCAGGAATACGACCAGAGTATCCCTATGTGCCTTCTGCCATTCTTGCAGATGACACATAAGCTTCTTAAGGGTAGTGTCAACACTAGTGCTTTTGTTGTCACACGAATTTCGGATGTTGCACATTTTAAAACATCAACCCCTGTGTTCTATGTTACCAACAAAGGTTATCCACTGCAGACAATCCTGACTGAGCTGTATTTTTTTGCGATTTACAACAAAGTTTGACCATTTAGTCACAAAAAAACCGCAGCCGCTGGTCTAAACGGCGGGAATGTAAGCACATTTTACGCCGTCAGCGCAAGGCGAAGCATCACGTCGCGAAGTGAATTTTTGCTGCGTAATGTAGCGTGCGCATGTTACTTTTGCTTCCTTTCACGCGAACGCAGCTTGGAAAAACGAAAAATAATATTTGAAAAATGTAAACAAACCTGTTAATTTAGACAGAGGAATTTCAATTTCGTATGTATTTCTGGAAAGTTGGAGACAAAGGATGTTTGACTCAATAGTGCATAAATGAGTATTTTTTTTTCCCAGCACTTGCAAAAACATAGTCCATTGTGAAGTCAATATAAAGGTATTGAGAAAGAGCAGCTTGAAAATCACCTTTTTTACTAAACACAAGATTTTCTCTATGTTCAATTTCGCAAAAAATTTTGGCAATTTTCAGACCAGATAACTCAAAATATACCGAAGTAAAAGGTAAGGTTTGACTTTCCGACGATAGCAATCGGTCTTATCTAGGGACGGTGTCTCAATTTTTCATTTTTCGATTTCTAACTAAAGATATTCTCCAATATTACTCAAATATTTGGAAAAGAAAGGTTAAAATCACACGGTTTTACATTTTCCCTTATATTTCGAAAAAGTAAGCTCTATTTTAAGAAAATGAAATGTCCACTAGACAAATTTGTTCTGTTCTAAAAAATAACATTAAAGAAACAGGAAATTTGTTTTGTTATGCTGTCGGAAAAATTGGGGCAAAATCACATGTTTTAGTATTTTTCTCAAAATACGGAAAGTTTTACATAATATGATGTCACAATCGGGTTCATCATCCAATTTTCTTTCTAGAAATGTTACTTTTACATACAAAAGAATTAAATATTGCAAAGTTACAACCAAAATATGACGCAGAATCTCAGGGTTGACACTGTCCTCGAAACGCCACCTTTTCTTCAACATCTAGTTTTCATTATGTTTCTTTCTATGTGCAAGATCCTTTGCCAAAGTAGCGTGCTTTACAAGTTCTTGTATGATTATATTATATTCCTATAAATTACAGCTTGTATGGGAATATAGAATTCTTTTTTTATGGATCGATAAAATAAAGAATTCCAACGTATACAGATCTGTATGGCTATAAACCTCTCACAGTGGGGTGGGGTGTACACGTTGAACATGTACATGAACAAATAGGACCACTGCAAATTAAATTCATTAACATTGTTGAAATAGAAGCAAAAAACAAACTAACTTTGTTTTCGTATAGTCAATTACTGAAGTCAAATAGTATTCATGTGAATTATCTGCTATCAGTAAAATAAAGCATAAATTCCAGTATGCATGTTTAAATAATTTCGACATGTACGTGAAACATGGGAAATCCTCTGTTTGTGAGTTCTTGTAAGCTCGTTCTGTATCATGACCAAATACAAAACTGGCTGCATTTTCATGGCGGCGCAAAATTTGGCGTCATTTTTTAATGTCATCAACATCGTACACCGGTACACAAATGCAATAGTTTGTGTCACGGAAAGCGTTGGAAATACTCGGTACTCTTGGTCAGCAAATATGAACAGAATTTAATCTTTCCCAAGAGAAGTCCACATAGGATGACTGAGCTTTTGATACTCTGACAAATATCTTCAGAGCAACTAATTAAACAAGATGATGCAACTTATGTACACTAAGGGGAGCTGTCTTCAATGTGATTGACATGCTATAATAATAGGTCAGTCACTATGGACTTCTGATTTGAAATACTTGGTACCTTCCATTGGTAAATATGAGTAAAATTTCATCTTTCCCTAGAGAAGTCCACATCGGACAGCTGACTTTCAATAATCTGGCAAATATCATCTTCAGAACAATTAATTAGACATGATGATGTACCTTATATACACTAAGGGAGAGTTGTCTTCAAATTGATTGACATGCTAACACTATGGATTTCTTTAAGTTCTTCTCCAAAGAAATATTATTGCACTCAACTTATAGATTATTAAGCATATGGTTGCACACCACCAAAATAAATTGTCATTGGTTTATGTACAAAATGGCCCTAATTAAAACGTCAATTTCTCATTAACGTCGCTTAAATTATGCATTACCTTGGACTGCTAGACCTCGGCATCCCATTCAGCAAGAAGAATCCATAATTTGACCACAGATTTTTCGAGTTACTGAAGCATGAAGACAACGATGAGTTCCGATCCCCTCTGAAACTGTGGCTTCTAGTCAAATATTCCTATGGGGTGGGTGTAAAATTAGTACTGTAATTTACTCAGTAGTAAGCCTCACACACTTTTTTGTCTTGATGTTGTGCTGATTTGTATCTTTAAAAAAATACAGCAAGTAAACTTGCGTCATCCCCCTGGCAAGATGGCAGTCTGGAACATGACCTCAGATGACCTTTGACCTTGGTCCATGACCTTTGACATCATCCACACCTGAAGGAACCCCTAATGCACCTTAACCCCAAGTCTAGTTTAAATCGGACTTAAACTTTTCGAAGGAGACGCGAAAAACGAAAAACCTAACCAAACCTAACCAAACTGGAACACACACATACATACACATACATACACATACAGACATTCGCACCCTCGCAATATCCCCCTCTGCTTTTCAAGCCAGTGGGATAATAATTTCTAACACAAAATATGGCCCAGGAAGTTCCAGTTTCTACTATTTTGCAATTTTAATTTAGACCGTCACTTTTTTTTACCTTTTTCCCAAACACTTTTGGCCAGAGGGTGCCAGACCAGATCTATTTGTGGTGTGGAATCATAAGAATCAAGATCATACTGTTAGTATAAATATTTTGATCTAACTAATATATGACTAACTTCTAATACTACACTTTTTCAGTAAATTTCAAGGCACAATCTTTGCTTAGTATTTATTTATTAAACTATGTTTATAAAGGGTTTGTTGAGTTTGTAGTTTGTTTGATCAAATACCATGATATTAATACCAGAGCAATACTCTATAATATTGGACAGCTGAGGTTGCATAACAGAAACATATTGCCCAAGGCCTATATTAAATATTAAGGCAAATCAAAGATAAACCCTGATATTTTCTTGGTGAGGACGATATTTTAATTACCAAAAGGGACATCCACTAGTTATTATTCAAGAAGCTGACTGACAAAAAACAGTTTTTGACAATGAAACTAATACAAAGAGAGTATTTGATTGACCAAGTTGCATGACCAGGGCCAATATTTTTTCCAGTGTGGGTGACCACGCACCAATCGCACTGCAGAATTGCCACCACTGGAACTTCAGATGCATAATAGGTTAATTGACCAGCTCTCTAGGGAAAAAAGATTAATAATAATTCACGGGTTAAGGTTGTTTTTGTTTTTTAAGAAGTCACAGTTATCAAATAAAAATAGGGTGATCTGAGAAAGTCAGTTCATACACTCAACAAAGATAGTAATTGGGCACCCAATTGTCAATCTGCATTATATGACTTAAATTTGTGTTTTTTTGAGTTAAAGGTTATCATTACACAGAATGGTAGTGTCTCGACGAGCAATTAATTGAGTAAGGTAAAAATTCTGTAAGTATGATTGCTTTAAAAATAGCAATATTTGTCTCTAGAGTAAATTGAAGTTCCATACTGAAAAGTTTTTCAAGGTTAGAATTTTTGATTAGAAGGTGAGACATCTCCAGGGAATACAAGTGGTCAAAGACCCTATTACATTTGATCTGTCAAACTAGAGGTATGTAGCTATGATATTGGCTTCATACTTTCTACCTGTGAAATCTAAAATAAACCGCACAAATTAAAAAAATCTGTTTAGAAAACCGCCAAATGGCGGTATGGATGATTGCTTTTTCCCCAAAGGTATGTGCAGCTCTGGGGCGTTGGAATATTGTGTATGTATAGTCTATACTTGATGCAAGAAGGTGGAGATCACAGTACATAGCCAGTCTGCTCTGCATGGAAGGACTTGAAGCTACGTGGACTATTGGACCCAACCTCAACAAAAATCCATATAGGGCGTTAGGCGGTCGCCTATGAGCTTATCAAAGGCATATGTAGTCTAGAGGACTAAAATTATATTAAGTAAAATTAAAAAAAAAACATTTAGAAAAAAAAAAAGATCTTTTTTGGGAAAGGTTGAACTTTTTGACATTTCCCCCACCACCCCTTGTCCAGACCCACGGGGCGAGGGACCCGGGGGATGGATTACATGGTTAGTAGGGGCTTGGGCCCTCCTACAATATATCTAAATTTGGGTAATCTAGCTCATCTGGAAAAAAGGTTATGGCAAATGTGGAACTTTTTGGTGAGTTATGTTGACCTTTTTATGACATTCCCCAACCCCTCTGTCAGACAAGGGAACCCGGGGGAATGGATTACATGGTTAGTAGGGGCTTGTGCCCTCCTCCACTATATCTAAGTTTTTTTTTCTCCTAGAGTATGTGCAGCTATGGGGAATTGAATATATGGGTTGTACATTTTGTATGTATAGTCTATACCTGACGCAAGAAAGTGGAGACCAAAAAAGTCAATAAGCCAGTATGCACTGCATGGAGGCCACTTGAAGCTATAAGTGGACTGTTGGACCAAAACCTCAACAAAGCCATTATCGCGGCGTTAGACGGTCGGCCTAGGAGCTATGAAAAAGGCATAGGTCTAACATTTCAGTTATTAATAAAATTTATTTGAGTTTGGCTACTCTTGACATTTCCCCACCCCCCCTGTCAGACCCAGGGGGATGACCATGGGGGACTGAATTACATGGTTAGTAGGGGCTTATCCCCTCCTACAAACATACTTCAGTTGGTCTACTCTAGCTCATCTGGAAACAACAGTTATGGCAAATGATTTACTTTTTGTTGAAAATGTTTCTACTTTTTTACATGTTTACACACCCTGTCAGACCTAGGGGAGGCCCTGGGGGAATGAATTTACATGGTTAGTAGGGGGTGTCCCCTCTACAACATTACCTAAGTTTGAGTACTCTAGCTCATCTTGAAAAAAAAAAAAGTTATGGCAAAATGTCTTACTTTTGGTGAAATGTTGACTTTTTGACATTTCCCCACCCACTGTCAGACACCACGGGAGGACCTGGGGAATGGATTACTGATTAGTAGGGGCTTGTTGCAATCCTACACATATATCTAAGTTTGGGCACTATAGCTTCATCTGGAAAAAAGTTATGGCAAAATGTTTACCTTTGTGGTGAAATCGTTGACCTTTTCTTGACCATTTCCCCACCCCCCTTTCAACACCCAGGGGAGGACCCTGGGGAATGGTTTACATGGTTAGTAGGGGCTTGTGCCCTTCCAATATATCTAAGGTTAGGTACTCTAGCTCATCTGGGAAACAAGTTATGGCCAAAAATGGTTACTTTTTTTGTGATAATGTGACCCTTTTTGAACTTTCCCCACCCTCTGTCAGACCCAGGGGAGGTCCCTGGGGGAAAGGATTACATGGATAGTAGGGGTTGTGCCCTTCCTCCAATAATCTAAGTTGGGTACTAGCTCATCTGGAAACAAGTTATGGCAAAATGTCTTACCTTTTGGTGTCCAGAGAGTGATTAGTGCTCTTGGAAGGGAAGATTCATTTTTTGATGTTGCAGTGGCAAAGTTTATTAAATTCCCAAATATGCGCTCCTTAAATTTGACTTGGAGAGCTTTAAGGAGAGCACTACCTCTTGTTTAAAAGCAGATTAGTGAGAATCAAACTATTACCTTAAAATGGTGAAAATGAAACTGCGATGGATTTGCTTATAAGCCCAGCTGATTCATAATTATGCCAAGATAAGATTCAAGAATTAAAGTGATTATGTAGATAGGATAGCCCTGCCAAATTGACCTTTATTCCGTTATAGATTAGAAGCGCCTGTGAACAGAGCAAGTGCGAAGGGTTATAATTATAATGTAATTAATATGCCTTTTAAGTATGCGCCATCTTTGGATTGGTTCATTTTTTCTGGGCCAAGCGTGGCGGCACCAGGACCACTTTTTCTGGTGGGTAAACAGGGGGAAAAAGTGAACTTTTTTTGGGGGAAGTAAAATTTCGGGGGGGTGCAAAATATAAAAAAAAATGAGTGTTGCATTGTAAACTAATAAAAAACAAGTTTGGATCCAATGCAACTTCAACTTTTCAAATGAGGTCAATTTGACAATTTTCAGATATTTACAACTTGACCTCACATGACCTTTTGACCATGGTATGTGGACCTTGACCAGGTATGCTGACCTTTGACATCATCAACAAATGAGAGATCCCATGTTGCACTATGCGATTTCAAGTTAGGTTCCAAGGAAACATCAACTTTCAAAATGAGGGTCCATTTCCAGTTTCAGCTATTTTACACTTTGACCCTCACATGACCTTGACTTTGGCATGTTACCTTTGACCTCATCAAAATTGGGGGCGCCATGTGGCACCTGTGATCAAGTTGGTTTAAATCAATCAAGTATGAGGATATTACAGGGAAATGTTAAACCCTTTTTCACAACAGACAACAACAACAACACAACAACATCAACAACAGACTACAGTGGACAAAGTGATCCCTTGTGTCTTCCTGCCTTAAGGGGCAGGCGACACAAAATGAGATTTTTAACCATTTTGGGCGCAAAATTACAGATTTTCCTTTCCCCCAATTGGGATTTTGGGCCCCAAATCGCGATTTTTGCCCAAAAATCCTTCATGTCCTATTTGGTCGGGGGTGGGGGGGGGGGTGGGGGGTGGATGACGGGGGAAAACGGGCACCGGGGGATGGAGGGGGATGAAGGGCAAAATGCCAACCACGTTTTGGGTGGGTTTATGCAGGGGTTTAATGTTCAATTTCCATTGAAACTATCACCGCAATGGTTCCATAGTTTATTCAGGAAGGGAAAGTTGTGTACCGAGGTAAAAATTAATAAAGTTTTCAATCATGTTTTAAATCTATACGAATTTTTTCACTATTCTGAGTTTTAAAAAAGTATAGTTTTCCCCTATTACTTTGACTACAGGTTGTCCAGGGTAACATTTACAAATGATCCATTTTGTTAAAACTGCAATCCGGGAAAAATGGGTGAACATAATGCACGTCTCTTTCAAAAAATCCCCTTTCTTCTCTCCTTCTCTCTCCCCTGTCAATGTGAGCCACCTCATGTACCACATCTTTGTCACACTTCTCCACCTTGATTGTGGGGGTGGGAGGTTCGTTTCGAGGAACAAGATCCAGCCTTCATTTAAACAGGCATAGTCGGTCCAACACAGCCACACTGTAAACTAAGCACCATTTTAACACTGATTGATTAATGGTTTCCAACAACTTTTTAACCGGATTGTGGCGTCAACTTGTTCAGGGCACCAGCAATCAATATCAAAATGTATACTGAATCTGTGTAATTGAATTGAAGGAGCTGAATTCAGCAACCACATGCATGTTGCCAACCTGCGTGTGGTAGCTCAATTGGGCAACTTGGGAAGGTTTACTGCAACGTCCAAAATTGTTACCACAATTTCTTGGTGACTTGTTTAATGACAAGTTTCTATACGGACTTCCGGTATTGCCCGCGACTTTTTAAGGGATTTGGGCATTTTTCCGAACATTTTTTACCGCAATTTTTGCAAATTATTTTTGGCACACATGCACTTCCGCATTCATCTTTTCAGGGCAGTCTACATGACACACACACTTCAGTTAGCAAGGAAAATTAGACTCATATTTATTTATTTGCTAGGGTACTTGAGGCCACAGATCAGCCAGTCATTTCAAATTTGCATAGGGTCTGATTTCACTCTTATTGAGAGTGTAACATCATTATTAGTGATCAGCATTACCGTCCCTCCCTGCGGTGAAAACGGACATTAACAAATTTAAAGCTGGGGGCCCGTTTTCAGGAGTCACTTCAAAACACAAGATTTCTTATGACCAACTATGGAACCCTAGAGCTTAGGCTACTACATGCATACTCAAAGGCCTTACAATGGACTACATGCATACACAGCCCAGAATCTTACTCATGGTGTAACCCACAGCGCAGGCTACTGCATGCTTTCCTCTTAGCTCACTTCCAAAGGCCTTACAATGACTACATGCATCACGCCCCGATCTTACATCAATGGTGGAACCAGAGCTTAGGCTACTCCTGCGTACTCCAAGGGCCGTACAGGGACTACATTCCCTACACCCACCAGGTTCTTACTCATGGTGTAACTCAGATCTTAGGCTACTCCATGCGTGCTCTTAGCTCTACTCCAGGGTCTTAGCAATGGGACCACATGCATACCAGCCAGATTCGTACTCATGGTGTAACCCCGAGCTTAGACTCAACACCCATGCGTACTCTAGCTCTACTCCAAGGCCTTCCTGGTCTACATCATCACAGTGGTATAGTGTGCACAATGCTTACTCATGGTGTAACCCACAGCTAAGGCTACTCCATGCGTACTCTTAACTCTACTCCAGGCTTAACAGGGACCACCAATGCATACACATCCACATTCTTACTCATGGTGTACCCAGAACTTAGCTACTCCCATGGCACCCCATGTGTTTCTTTATCCCTATTTCAAGGTACTGTCTTGTCCCTTGAGTTTATGGATGCTTATCTACAGCTAGTACTTGTGATGTACACAAGCAACTAGGCGCACAACAGCTATTTTACTTACCAGTACGAACTATCATATGTGTAAACTCTCTGCAGTTGCTGCTAGGTGAACTGAAAGTACACATGTAGGCCCCCAATAGTTGATGGCCTCTGCATCTACTCTTGAGTAACCTCTCACAGGTATTCCCCTACCAGCTACCTAGTAGGCATCATTTTGGCCTAATAAGAGGCACCAAACATTCCATTGCTGTTTACCCTTTTCTGATCATTTTTAAACTTAGTAGGTAACAATAATATTTAGTTGTCAGCATCACGCAACCCAAAATCCCTATTTAGGCCAAGACACATTTTGGTGCAAAATGTGTAACACATGTTACCAAATGTATAACGCATAGGAAATACTAAAATAAAACCACACGAGCTTAAAGCCGCATTGGTAACAGATGCTATTTGGGCAAACATGTACTCCTGCTATTGAGAGACCGTGGTTAGGTACTGTGGTTGTATTACCTAAAGTAGATTACCCGTGCAGGTGAATACTCTGTGCTACAAATGTGTGTACTTCACAGAAATTGGTTGGAAAAGATTACCCTGCACAACTTGAGAACATAAACACCATTATCCTAATTGTAACCTTAATAAACATAACCCAAACCCAAACTTATCCTAGGTCTACACTTAATTAGGTCAATCCTATCCTTAAAGGTGCTTGTTCCAATATTGTGTGCACTCGTGTTCGCTACTTTGATATGGGAAGCCCTGACCTCGTATACGCTGACCCCATTACCGTGGGAAACAACTTGCGGTTTTGATGCTTGACTCGATGGCTGCATAGTGCAACGCCCTATTCATACTGTGCTAATAATGAATGGTTACAATTAAACAGCTGTTTTTTGTCATATCTTGGGAAAGAAATGGATTTGAAGCTGAAATTTCAAGAAGACAATGAGAAAAATATGGGCTTTCATCTGCATCAAAATCTTTAACTACTTTCCGGTTAAATCAGGGGGTCCCCAAAGACAATTGGAACACTCACCTTTAAAATTAAAACCCCCACCAGACTGGGCATAAGTATACAACATGTTAGTCAAAAAAACTGACCCTGATTGTTCCGCCATTTTCTTTTTTTAAGTAACATATATCTAACATATTTGGTAAATCATCTGAAAGCTGGGGTCATTATCTTTATTTACTGCAAAGACTCATTCACCAATCGGTTTAGGTATATACCGAGCTAAAACACCGCCGTTTGAAAATCCGTCGTCGGTTTTTCTGTTCTTCCTGCTCTGTCCACGGATTCCACTTGAAATGAACGGCGTTCATCGAAGGATCATAATCCAGAAGAAATCCGATATTTATTATTTCAACTGCAGATTGTTGAATCGAAAGACTGTACTTCGGCCTATACTTAACCGTTGGATATTATCTTTGCAGCAATTAAAGATAATGAAATAAGCTTTACCGCATATACCACATACTATAGACTATATATGTATTTACAAATTCAAAATGGGCGGACACAATCAAGGTCAAGTTTTTTTTGACTCACTCTTAAGATCAAGCGGGAATCCACATTTCCTTCACAAAAATTGCCTTTGTTTAGAAAAATATGTTTGCTTTCATCTATGGTTACATCACAGAGGTCTTTTGTAAGTTGAATTTCCAATAACTCAAAATGCAACCAAAATCCAATCTCGTTAGAATAGAGGGCAGTTGTTTGTTACAATTTGAAAAAAATCTCTGAAGAGTGGCTTTATCTAAATGGTCAGATGCTCAATTCACCTGCCAGATTAGCATATCCACACACTTCAGAATTCTACTTTGATATTTAGTCACAATTTATTGTTTAGAAGACCCCGTGCTCTTGCAGACAACTTAAAAAAAAATAATCAATGGGAAGAATGAAAAAAGCAATTAAGTTACTACCCACAATCTAATAAATATCAAACCCATTGGGTTTGCCCCAGGTAGTATACCTGACTTGCACAATCCAAACTGATTTCCAACATTCACCAAGATTCAAAGCCCGCTTTTACTTATCTGGAACAAAGAGGGTCAAAATAATTTATTTTCAAACAGAAGAATGACTGTTATGTTTAAAAGATGTTCTTGTTCTTTTATTGCCGAAATGTTTACACTCATTGTTTGTTGCATGCACGCATCAATACTCTTTTTTTGGCCTTTACTGAAACTTTCAATCTTCTTCAAATTGATCAGTGGACTGAAAGTGCTACCTTGGCACTGACCCAGTAGGCAAGGGGCAACCGACTATCCAGTCACATACACATACATACATGTAAGGGCACCCTATGCTCATTGTCACACTACATATTACCTGGGCAAGGCAGTCCTTTTGTTCAGGATTTGGTTCAGAAATTGTTGACCAGGGGGCAGTCTACATTTATTTCAAAACCGCTCTTTCCGAGCCAATACCCATCTTTTAGCAGCAAGAAGGTCTATTGTGCTCATCTGTAGTCGCCGTGCAGGTTCATATGTCAACTATGAACACTTCTAGACAATCAGAAAGGCAAGAGAAAACCTATCATTAGTCCATTCTAGTTTGTTTGAGTGAATTAGATCTACGCCTGACAAATACTCGAACAGTACCATGGTAAAACTCTGATTAAAATTCTTAGTTACCTTATGAATATGTCTCTAAGATATGATGTCATAGATAGTAAATTATAGGCCAAACTGAAATGGTAGCAACACAACCACAGTCATATAGCATTTAAGCTCTTTGAAATTTCAAGAAGAGAAGCACCAAGCATGATCCAAAATACTACAAACACTATACTCGATTCATCGATAGTGACCCCGTACCAATCTTGCGGAGGTGAAAAAATTCAATGAAGGCCGCAGGACTTCTGTTCCCATGGTATTGTGAGGAATGTTAAAACCTGAAATACACTATGTTTTCCAAAACATGAATGAATTTTATTATTGGCAGAAATGTGAGTGAGTTTATAATGACCGGAGTGTCCTCAAATAATCCGGTGTGGCACTTGCATTTGAATCTCTCATTTTTCCCTCTTCGACTTAATTGAATAGGTTCCCACAACTCCAGGGATACGAACGTATCACAACGCGAATCGACTTAAACGATCATAATCTCTTGACCCTTATCGATCAAAATATCACGTGGAAGTGTCTGGTGTGTGTCCCCGCCGGCAGCCTTACAACGCATTGTCATTTGCTGCGTGGCAGGACGTGGTGCAATATTTTTTTGTCACAGTCGTAAAGGGATTCGGAACCAGTGTTATTTTTCATGCATGAAATCTATCATAGTTTCGCTTATTTTGCTGTCAGGTATAGGCATAGGTCACTGATGGTTTATTACAAACATGAAAAACTTAATAGTCGCCCAACCCTCGTTGATTTGCAGAAGACTAAAACAATCTCCGTTTGAATTAAACTGAGGGCATGCTTTAAAAAAAATATCCCTGTGTCCCTTTAATAGATTGAAACTAGTGGCCGACATTTTCACAAGTTTCCTAAAGATTCTTGCCATCCATCTGTATAAAGACTTAAGGCCTGATCTTATGTGAAGTGAATTACCATTGGCAAAATCACACCAAGCAATATCATGTTTTTTTACTCAAGAGCAACTGCAATTAACCTCAGAACAGGATGAACTTCAGTTGGCTCTTGATTTAGAGAAGTGCAGATGAAAAGTTATGCTAAGTAGTTTATGCCAACTTCAATTTTTCCAAACCTCATCCCATGAATTCCCTCTTGGTTAAAGATGTGGCGCAGCCTTGGGTAACCTGGTTCCTCCTCTTTGATTATATTCCTCGTTTTCTACCTAGGCTTACAAACCTAACCAGCCAAATATGTTGTTATCAAGTCTGTATCTATGCCGCTTATAATGTGTATGTAAAGACTGAGTGGTTGCATATTATTGCCTTTCATGGAGTGACCGTTTATAATTCTCTGTTTTTATTTGGCCATTGGGGCAACTTTCAGTCTGCTTGATCACACTATAATGTGACTTGATTTGGTTAATTGGGGTTTATCTTTCACAATATTATTCAGCTTCAGTATAACTCTTGGAGAATAATTTGCTGCTTAAATTACCATCTGTACTGTTACAAACTATTCAACCGCCTTCCTATCGCGTAATTAACAAACCCACTTTTGGTGCTAATTTTGTACTGTTTGGAAAAATCAGTACAAGACAAACAATGTGAGTTTGACTTGCATTTCAGAATATTGAGTTAAAGATGCTTTGTTGAGATTTCAAGATGTATTTAATCTTGGAGTTAAAATTGATGCCCCCAAAGTTTACGGTGGCAACGAGAGATTTTGAAACGCCCAAATATTGGGTCATATAGTAATTTCATATAGTTAGACACTCAACAGATTCTTAAACTTACCGTTTTGGGGTTTAGCTACAGAAAGCCGTAAAAGAGAGAAGCGATTTTGATTTGCTGGATATTTCAATGTAAAATATAGCTTATTTTCGTATTTGCTCCTATAAACGAAATTACAAATTTCCCATTTTTGTAAAACCAAAGAACTTTCTCGCTTAATCCTTTCATATGGGATATGTTTGATGGAAACCTTTACACATGGAAAAAATCATTACTTTCAATTATTTTTAGGACACCCTGAATGTGGAATCTCGTCGTTGGCAAACACCTTATTTTAAAGCTTCACTTGAACTTAGTCAAGAATGACTAATTCCAGTGTCGGGGCAAGGTGGTGGATTTTCCCTCTCCATTTTTTTTTTTTTGGGTACTGCTGCATTTGTTGGGAAATTGACTGCAATGTTTTGAACCTGAAGCTCACCCTATTCCAGTTGAATGCTAAGCAGGAACTGGAAAGGGGTGTGGCGGGGCACACGACACTTGTATATACCTGAAGTCGTTCCGTGATGTTGACTGACAACATCATCTGTAATTCACACCCTGATACTCGTCGGGTCACTACCGTCACTCAAAGCTCGGTGCCATTATGCAATTGGCATGGATGGTATAGCTTCTACTTTATCATTCTATTACCTTTATAGACTTGATCAGGCTGCTGCTGCTAAAACTGACCACACCTTGCTTTTTCACGCTGTATTGTGTTATGGACATTTATTCTCATTATTTTGAACCTTGAGGTTTGAAATCACCATGCTTTCGCATTGATTGGTTTTCCCGGGGGGGGGCTTACCCGGTCCCAGAAAAAGATTTTTAAAAATACATCAGTCCCTCGGACCGCTTGTGTCGCCTGCCGTCGCTGGTTAGTGAATGATGGCCTAACATGACCCCCTTTGACCTTGATATGTGAGCCTTTGCCCTCATCAACAAAGGGGGGGGGGTGTGGTGAGGGATCTCATGTGCCACACTATGACAGTTTGGTCCCAATTGAACTTAAACTTATCAATGGGTCAATATTTACATTTTGTCAGCTAATTTTACAACTTGACCTTACAATGAACCTTTGACCTTGGTATGCGACCTGTGACCTCAATCACCAAATGAGGGTCCCATGTTGCACCCTACAAATGACTTCAAGTTGTGGTTCCAATTGAAACTTAACTTTTCAAATGAGGTCAATTTACATTTCAGCCTATTGTTACAAAACTTGACCTCACATGACCTTTTACCCTTGGCATGTGAACCTTAGCATGTGACCTGGCATGTGACCTTTGACCTCATCAAAAGTGGGGGATGCTATTTGCACCTGTGACCCAAGTTTTGTTTAATCCAATCAAAGTATGGGATAGTACAGTCAAATGTACCCTTTTTCACAACAGATCATCATCAACAACCACAAACAGACTACAGACATCAACAACAACAAACAGACTACAGACATCAACAGACTATACAACAACAGTGGACAAAGTGATCCTATGGGTTTTCCTGCCTTAGGGCCGGAGACACAAAAATGGTACACTCCCTGTTGGTCTGTTTGTTGCACTGGATCCAGGGGCCGACTATACTAGTATATAAAACCACAAACAACTGTTGTGGTCAGGTGCATGATTGTGCTACTCCAGAGCGACAGCCTTGATTAACTTGGCTTTGTGGTTTTAATCTTCCCTGTACAAAACTCATATGAAATTTTTTGCAAATGCAAAAAAATGTCTTACAGACTGACCAAGGCCACCTCTGCCGAGTTGAACTTATTGAAATTACGTGCTAGTGGAAGCATGGAACATATGGCAGGTGAAATTGGAAACCTCATTAGGTTTTTATAGAGTGAATTCTCACCAATTTTTTAGTTTTAGGGAGGGGGATTTGCTCCAATCCTTGTTGATTTTACCTATGATCTGTGATTTATTATTTTGTATCAGAAAAACCAATGATGAAGATGGTAAGAGTGGCCCTTGAGCAAGGCTATTACCCTTACTGCCCATTATTCAAAAGCGCACTCTTTGATTGGTTAGTTTTGTGCAATAATGGGTCAAATTACACCCTAATGCGCGATGCAAAGCGCACATTCTTTTTGGCGCGTGTCACCACCAGTATAGGCGCACTCGCGAACATTTACGCAGATAAGGCAGGGCACGCGCTGTAAAGACGTAAGCAACTGTTATGTTTTTAGTAAGAATTTACCAGATTTTCGGTTATTGTATTATTTTATTTGGGTAATTTAATAGAAATAAAGGGTGCGATGTTCATGTTTATGTCGAATAATGTGTCCTCGGCAGTAAAACATTTGAATGGGTCTCGGCTTCGCCTCGCCCATTATTCATGTTTTTACTTGCATCGGACACATTCTTGTATAAACATGAACATCTTACCCTTTATTTCTTAATTCTATTATGATTAGGAAACAGTCACAATTTTGGCATATACTGCTGAACTGGCAAGGGAGGTAGTTTTGATGCTGGGCCAAGCAGCAAGTTGAGATGGCAATTTGCACTTTGGATAAATGTCTACCAATGTAGACCTACTTAAACGATTTATCATAGATATAGTTGCGAGGTTGAGGCGTGCGTTTCTAGGGTGGGACCTAACACTCGCATTGACGTCACCCACCCTCAAATCAAACAGATAGAGTATAATGAATAATATTATTTTTCCACAAATATTTCAATGGAGATTTATCTATGGCCACTGCTGTTTTCTCACTTCTATATCATTTTTTTGCTTGGAAAAAATAGCTTAAGAGAATTCTACAGACTCATTCTTCACTTTTAAGCTATTCCTGTCAATTTCAAATATTTTGACTCTTTCGGGTGAATCACTGATAGTGTCTTTAAACTTGTCACATGATTACTTTTGCTTACCCAGTGCAAATTGACACACTCAAATGTTAAAGATCATTGTGCTTGGGTAATACAAGTGTGTCAACTTCAGTCAGGGGTGACAAAAGGCAAATTTTGCCGACATAATTCCGGCAATGTGAGGTGTCACACCCCCACCCCACCCACCCCTAGGGATGGCTCTAAATTAAGTTGGGATATTTTATGGATACCTGTTCTGGACCGGAAACTCACACCATACCAGTTGAATGACAACAGGAACTGTACAGGTTCACACATACTTATACACCTAATGCCAGTATACATATGCTGACAAACAACTTCATGTACAGTTGGCACAAAGAGTAGAGCAGCATGTTTTTCGATCAGTATTGTGCCAAAGTCCAATAATTTGAAAACTTTCAAAATATATATTTTGTTGCCTAGGTCTTACTCTTTAATGCACGACATATCCACGTAAACGTGCTCAAGGTGCTGTGCGGCAGCCATGAAAGGCGCTCAGCACATCAGAGAAACCATAATACCAGAACAGATTTATGCCAAGAAGCTCGATTTTAGAAGCAGGAGGAAACCAGAGTACCCAAAGAAAACCTGCAGGAACGAGTATGGATCGAGAAACCAAATTCAAATAAAGCCACAGAGAACGCTGTACAATACAATGCCCATTGAAAATTCCATAAAGTGCAACTTTTGGTTTGGAGGTTTTACATCTTTTGGGCATTCTATCTCAGCCAACAAGGTGTTAAATAAAAGAGAAAGACCTAGGCAACAAAATGTACAATGTATATTGTGAAAACTTTCAAAATTACCGGAATTTATAGCACAATACTGATCGAAAAACATGCCGAGATACTTTTGTGCCAACTGTATATGCCATGTTTGTACCTGTCTGAGTTGGTGCCATTAAAGACAAAATCAGTGATTCGACCAAAAGATTCAGAATATTTGAAATTTGCAAAGAGTAGCTTGAATGTGAAGGACAAGTCTGTAGAATCCACATAAGTTATTTTTCCAACTGAAAAATTGACAGAAAAGGGAGAAAATGTCAGTGTTCAAAGATATGAATCTCCATTCAATTACGTGTTGTAGTAAGTGTCTGTACGGACAGTAATGACCAAAATATCTGATTTTGTCCTTATTGGGGTTTTAATCTGATCACTTGTAGGGTATGTTAGGATACCTACATTTGTTACATGGAAAAATCTTGATTTTTTTATAATTTTTTGATTTTCTGATTTAGCAAATCACTGATAGTGCCTTTAACTATTCGCTTTGACATTAATGGTTTAATCACCCTATCATGGTTAGAAAACAGAGTCATCATTTTTTGGCATATTTATTGATCCTTCTGGTAAAAACTAACCACTTTACACTATATAGACTCATATATCACAATTAACTTTGCAACTAACTGGGAAAACATCCAACAAATACTGGAAAAGTAATAGTGAGTCACACTGACATTTGTTTGTTAAAGACACTATCAGTGATTCGTCCGAAAGAGTCAAAATATTTGAAATTTGCAGGAATGACTTAAAAGTGAAGGATAAGTCTGTGGAATTCCCATAAGTTACTTTTTCCAACTGAAGACTTGACAGAAAAGGAAGAAAACAGCAGCGATCAAAGATATGAATCTCCATTCAATTGCATGTTGTAGTAAAGTGTCCGTACGGAGAGTACTTACTAAAATATTTGAGTTTGTTCTTATTAGACTGGGATAAGTATCATCGGGTCGGGCGGGGTAGGGGCAAGAAATGTTCTGCCATACGGGTCGGGTCGGATTCGGGAAAACAAAAACAGGGACTCACAGGATCGTGGTATAAATAATGTTGCCCCGCAGGACTTTAGTCTGATATCACTCCACAACTTTTATTTTATATTCCACTGGTCAAGGATCTAAAGCAAAATTTCCCTAAGAGTCCTGAAGAAGGTGGCCAGAAGAAGCAGGGGTGTTCCCAGACCATTTTCAAGGGGGGATGCTGGCAAAATGTCCATTTGCCAACACAATTTAAAACAAGAAAACTTCCACATGCAAGCACTAAAACAATACTATTAAACAAATTTCAGCATATACTGCACATTAGCAATCAAATCCAATATCTTCCAACAAAGTTATAACAAAATTTATTTCATTCAAATATTCAACCCACATCTTTTTTACATTAATACCGATTTTGCCAACAAGCCAACATATTTGCCAAGGAAGGGCAAATTTTGCCAACAAAATTCTGTTAATGAGGGTATCATCGCACCCCCACACCACTGGAAAGAAGAAAGAGAAAGCACAACCAAGCCAATAAATGATAACTACATAGTTGGGTCATTTGGAGCAATTCTGTGAACGTGGTGAGCAGAGCATCATTTCTCAGTGGATTTGTCTTCTAAGAAGGTTAATGAACAAATTTAGCAGGGATGCCCCTCGAGAAAGTGTGGGCGGAATCCAGGAGGGGGAAATTCATAATACAGGGGTCAAAAATTAAAAATGCTTGGATTGCTTTAAAAAGATAACCAAAGTGTTCTTTTTGTTACAAGGATTAAAAAAAGGTATATTTTGTACTACCTACAAGGTATGGTTACCAAGGTAAAAGACAAAATTCGTCAAATGTCAAAGGTCATCACCAAAGGTTAAATCTTCAATATTGCACCGAATTCTTTAAAAATGGTCTCAAATTGTTAACCTTTCCACAGGGATTGCAACAAAAGTAGTTGACACTCTCATTTGTATTTGTTTATCGAGATAAATGACAAACAAGGTCAACCCCATTGACCTCTATTTTTTTTTTTTTTTTTTTTTTTCACTGATAGTGCCTTTAACTATTCGCTTTGACATTAATGGTTTAATCACCCTATCATGGTTAGAAAACAGAGTCATCATTTTTTGGCATATTTATTGATCCTTCTGGTAAAAACTAACCACTTTACACTATATAGACTCATATATCACAATTAACTTTGCAACTAACTGGGAAAACATCCAACAAATACTGGAAAAGTAATAGTGAGTCACACTGACATTTGTTTGTTAAAGACACTATCAGTGATTCGTCCGAAAGAGTCAAAATATTTGAAATTTGCAGGAATGACTTAAAAGTGAAGGATAAGTCTGTGGAATTCCCATAAGTTACTTTTTCCAACTGAAGACTTGACAGAAAAGGAAGAAAACAGCAGCGATCAAAGATATGAATCTCCATTCAATTGCATGTTGTAGTAAAGTGTCCGTACGGAGAGTACTTACTAAAATATTTGAGTTTGTTCTTATTAGACTGGGATAAGTATCATCGGGTCGGGCGGGGTAGGGGCAAGAAATGTTCTGCCATACGGGTCGGGTCGGATTCGGGAAAACAAAAACAGGGACTCACAGGATCGTGGTATAAATAATGTTGCCCCGCAGGACTTTAGTCTGATATCACTCCACAACTTTTATTTTATATTCCACTGGTCAAGGATCTAAAGCAAAATTTCCCTAAGAGTCCTGAAGAAGGTGGCCAGAAGAAGCAGGGGTGTTCCCAGACCATTTTCAAGGGGGGATGCTGGCAAAATGTCCATTTGCCAACACAATTTAAAACAAGAAAACTTCCACATGCAAGCACTAAAACAATACTATTAAACAAATTTCAGCATATACTGCACATTAGCAATCAAATCCAATATCTTCCAACAAAGTTATAACAAAATTTATTTCATTCAAATATTCAACCCACATCTTTTTTACATTAATACCGATTTTGCCAACAAGCCAACATATTTGCCAAGGAAGGGCAAATTTTGCCAACAAAATTCTGTTAATGAGGGTATCATCGCACCCCCACACCACTGGAAAGAAGAAAGAGAAAGCACAACCAAGCCAATAAATGATAACTACATAGTTGGGTCATTTGGAGCAATTCTGTGAACGTGGTGAGCAGAGCATCATTTCTCAGTGGATTTGTCTTCTAAGAAGGTTAATGAACAAATTTAGCAGGGATGCCCCTCGAGAAAGTGTGGGCGGAATCCAGGAGGGGGAAATTCATAATACAGGGGTCAAAAATTAAAAATGCTTGGATTGCTTTAAAAAGATAACCAAAGTGTTCTTTTTGTTACAAGGATTAAAAAAAGGTATATTTTGTACTACCTACAAGGTATGGTTACCAAGGTAAAAGACAAAATTCGTCAAATGTCAAAGGTCATCACCAAAGGTTAAATCTTCAATATTGCACCGAATTCTTTAAAAATGGTCTCAAATTGTTAACCTTTCCACAGGGATTGCAACAAAAGTAGTTGACACTCTCATTTGTATTTGTTTATCGAGATAAATGACAAACAAGGTCAACCCCATTGACCTCTATTTTTTTTTTTTTTTTTTTTTTTCACTGATAGTGCCTTTAACTATTCGCTTTGACATTAATGGTTTAATCACCCTATCATGGTTAGAAAACAGAGTCATCATTTTTTGGCATATTTATTGATCCTTCTGGTAAAAACTAACCACTTTAAACTATATACACTCATATATCACAATTAACTTTGCAACTAACTGGGAAAACATCCAACAAATACTGGAAAAGTAATAGTGAGTCACACTGACATTTGTTTGTTAAAGACACTATCAGTGATTCGTCCGAAAGAGTCAAAATACTTTAATTTTATATTCCACTGGTCAAGGATCTAAAGCAAAATTTCCCTAAGAGTCCTGAAGAAGGTGGCCAGAAGAAGCAGGGGTGTTCCCAGACCATTTTCAAGGGGGGATGCTGGCAAAATGTCCATTTGCCAACACAATTTAAAACAAGAAAACTTCCACATGCAAGCACTAAAACAATACTATTAAACAAATTTCAGCATATAATGCACATTAGCAATCAAATCCAATATCTTCCAACAAAGTCATAACAAAATTTATTTCATTCTTTTTTACATTAATACCGATTTTGCCAACAAGCCAACATATTTGCCAAGGAAGGGCAAATTTTGCCAACAAAATTCTGTTAATGAGGGTATCATCGCACCCCCACACCACTGGAAAGAAGAAAGAGAAAGCACAACCAAGCCAATAAATGATAACTACATAGTTGGGTCATTTGGAGCAATTCTGTGAACGTGGTGAGCAGAGCATCATTTCTCAGTGGATTTGTCTTCTAAGAAGGTTAATGAACAAATTTAGCAGGGATGCCCCTCGAGAAAGTGTGGGCGGAATCCAGGAGGGGGAAATTCATAATACAGGGGTCAAAAATTAAAAATGCTTGGATTGCTTTAAAAAGATAACCAAAGTGTTCTTTTTGTTACAAGGATTAAAAAAAGGTATATTTTGTACTACCTACAAGGTATGGTTACCAAGGTAAAAGACAAAATTCGTCAAATGTCAAAGGTCATCACCAAAGGTTAAATCTTCAATATTGCACCGAATTCTTTAAAAATGGTCTCAAATTGTTAACCTTTCCACAGGGATTGCAACAAAAGTAGTTGACACTCTCATTTGTATTTGTTTATCGAGATAAATGACAAACAAGGTCAACCCATTGACCTCTATTTTTTTTTTTTTTTTTTTTTTTCACTGATAGTGCCTTTAACTATTCGCTTTGACATTAATGGTTTAATCACCCTATCATGGTTAGAAAACAGAGTCATCATTTTTTGGCATATTTATTGATCCTTCTGGTAAAAACTAACCACTTTAAACTATATACACTCATATATCACAATTAACTTTGCAACTAACTGGGAAAACATCCAACAAATACTGGAAAAGTAATAGTGAGTCACACTGACATTTGTTTGTTAAAGACACTATCAGTGATTCGTCCGAAAGAGTCAAAATACTTTAATTTTATATTCCACTGGTCAAGGATCTAAAGCAAAATTTCCCTAAGAGTCCTGAAGAAGGTGGCCAGAAGAAGCAGGGGTGTTCCCAGACCATTTTCAAGGGGGGATGCTGGCAAAATGTCCATTTGCCAACACAATTTAAAACAAGAAAACTTCCACATGCAAGCACTAAAACAATACTATTAAACAAATTTCAGCATATAATGCACATTAGCAATCAAATCCAATATCTTCCAACAAAGTCATAACAAAATTATTTCATTCTTTTTTACATTAATACCGATTTTGCCAACAAGCCAACATATTTGCCAAGGAAGGGCAAATTTTGCCAACAAAATTCTGTTAATGAGGGTATCATCGCACCCCCACACCACTGGAAAGAAGAAAGAGAAAGCACAACCAAGCCAATAAATGATAACTACATAGTTGGGTCATTTGGAGCAATTCTGTGAACGTGGTGAGCAGAGCATCATTTCTCAGTGGATTGTCTTCTAAGAAGGTTAATGAACAAATTTAGCAGGGATGCCCCTCGAGAAAGTGTGGGCGGAATCCAGGAGGGGGAAATTCATAATACAGGGGTCAAAAATGAAAAATGCTTGGATTGCTTTAAAAAGATAACCAAAGTGTTCTTTTTGTTACAAGGATTAAAAAAAGGTATATTTTGTACTACCTACAAGGTATGGTTACCAAGGTAAAAGACAAAATTCGTAAAATGTCAAAGGTCATCACCAAAGGTTAAATCTTCAATATTGCACCGAATTCTTTAAAAATGGTCTCAAATTGTTAACCTTTCCACAGGGATTGCAACAAAAGTAGTTGACAGTCTCATTTGTATTTGTTTATCGAGATAAATGACAAACAAGGTCAACCCATTGACCTCTATTAATCTCCGAATTTTAAAATAATGTTAGACGGTGCAAAATGTGTTTTTGCAGTCTCTGAGGAAAGATGAACAATTTGAGCCCATTTTTGAAGAAATCGGAGAAATATTTAAGATTTAACCTTTCGTGAAGACCTTTGACATTTGACGATTTTTGTGTTATATCTCCATAACCATAAGTTGTAAGTAGTACAAACTATACCTTTTTTTAATCCTTGTAACAAGACAAACACTTTGGTTACCTTTTTACAACAGTCCAAGCATTTTTCATTTTTGACCCCTGTATTATGAATTTCCCCCTCCTGGATTCCGCCCACACTTTCACGAGGGGCACCCCCGCTAAATTTGTTCATTAACCTCTGCTCTCCACGGTCACAGAATTGCTCCAAATGACCCAACTAATGACCACTATATGTGCAATGCCATCATTTTAAAAACGTGTACATGATAATGTATGCTATAAACTGCAATGGCAATGGCTTGGTAACACAAACTGGTTAAAGACACTATCAGTGATTCAACCAAAAGAGTCAAAATATTTAAAATTTACAGGAATAGCTTAAACATGAAGGATAAGTCTGTGGAATTCTCATAAGTTACTTTTCCACCTGAAGAATTGACAGAAAAAGGAAGAAGATGGCAGTGTTCAAAGATATGACTCTCCATTCAGATACGTGTTGTAGGAAATGTCCGTACGGACATGCAGTAATCACTAATATACCCGATTTTGTCCTTATTATGTTGCTTTTGACCTTATTATTTGTAGGATATGTTAGGGTACTGGTACTTATTACAGACATACAAAAATCTAATTTTTAATGTTTTTGTTTGTTTCCTTCCTTAAAATCACATCGTGAGCCTTTAAGGTACAATACCTGGTTCCAGTACTTCCACACATGTTAAAGCAGTGTTTACAAAGCAGAGTAATTACTGAAGCCAAATTTAGCAAAGTAAGATATGTTAAAGGGGAGCAAATAAATGAACTGACCCCTGTAATGACCTTTGACCACCTCATCTATTACCCCATTTTCTGTTACCTCTTATAAGACCCCTTGTCCCAATTGTATAATCATATCGTTTACAACTTGATCCATCACTGCAGTAAGGTTACCAGTTTAAAAATATGGTGGACCTCGACCGCTAGCATTGCCTGTCTTCAAGGTTTGCGAAATGCCAGCCGTCATATGACCTTTGACTGATGTGTGACCAGTTGACCTCATAAACATGTAATTAAATCCATAAAAAGTCTGGTGCCAAGTGAACTTCCACTTTTTCAATTGAGATCAATTTTTACATTGTTCGCCCATCTTACAACTTGATCTCACATGACCTTTGACCGTGGTAAATGTGACCTTTCAACACTCACTCATCAACAAAGAAAGAGAAAGGGATCCCATGTTGCAACCTATCGATGTATGCGGACATTACAGGCAAATTGAACCTAGTTTTTCACAACAAAGACACAACTTACAACAACAGACAACAAGCAGACTACAACAACAACAGACCACAACAACAGTGGACAAATGATCCCTACAATGTTCTTCCTGCTAGGCAGGCAACACAAAACAAACGGTTGTATACTAAATGTTTGACACCGCACAGGCAAACAACACAACACACACAACCACAAATGAATATGTGCATCCATAAGGTCTTCCGATTTTGCACATCAATAATAACGAACCTAAAAATGAAAATTGCAAAAAATTCCTCGCACAAATAACTTGGCTTATACACTATTTGCTTACTTACTTCTGCCAGGTAAGGGTACATAATTCCACAGAAACTCAAGTATGATCTCATAAAAATAGCCCTCATCTGGCAAGCTTTTCAAACTTAAAAAAATCTGTTATAGGCTTGGAATGTTATAACACCTATCCTGTAATCTGTCATCCTCATCACTGTATGCTGCTACTGGGATATGCACAGTGGTCCATAGTATGCGCACATCATAACCAGTTAACGGAGAATGGGTGATATCTATGGTGCAAAGATGAGCTCAGGCCAGTGTAACATCCATCTTTTGCATGTACAAAGACCTAGGCCAGCTGAAACCCTCTTTTGCGTACCGTTCTTAATATCTAGCACCAATCCCTAGAGGAGCCAACAACCATTTTTTCAGCATCTATCGAGAAAATGTGACACTAAGTTGTCCAAACTTTCTGGCATCTTGTATGAAAATGTCAAAGCAAAAGGTAATTTTCAAATAATCCATATTATGATTACAATTAAATGATTACCTTCCAAATGCACCGTCTGCCATGAAAAACTATGAAGTTTACGTTGTGGATCAAGATTGGAACGGCGGCCAAAAGTCGTGATTATGGGTCAATTACCTTTATGATCTCTGGGTGGCTGGTTGTTTACTATTTGACCTCGTAACTCAAGAAACCAAAACGATTCAAAACAATTGCAAACTGATACATTTCTTTAATATATTTTTTTTGTAATGGAGACTAACAAATTTGGTATATTTTTAACTTTGATTGGAGAATTTTGAAAATTTGATCTCTCAGAGGGCCCATTCCCATGTCAACATTCGAGACGGGGGTGGGGGGCGGCCCAAGATAGCGTCGTTTTTGCCGTTCCAGTAGGTTTAGCACGTATCACAAAAACTTGACAATATTCTAAAGTCGAAAATAATGTATAATATATCAATATTTGTCCAACTCAAAAAAATCGTGGAGTTAAAAATACCTCCCAGGGTAAGTATTTAATTTTGTATTAATAACGGTAAAACAACAGGATCCATTTTGAACATAGGCTTGGTTTTTTGACCTCACGTTCAATCACAGGGTCACCGCTATTTAATACTGTCGGACCATGTACCAGGCCCCGGTACCAGTGTACCTATGCACCACCGTGGAATGATTCGTTGACCTGCATGTATCAATCCTCTCATGTCCGGGTCTTTAAAAACATGTGGTGATAGTTTTCAGCACAATTTGCACCACCGACTAGAGCAAGGCAATTTAGATCGATCGCCGGCTCCGTACGGGAATTCCCACTGACCACTCACTGATCTATTTTATAACCGCGCACAGTGACTCTTGTCAAATTCTGGTCACTGTGCAGGCTCGTCCAATGACTCTCGGCATTTTTTGTCGCTATGAAATAAGCGTGGGGCCCACCGCCTGATTCGAGATGTGCACCGCAGCACCCGTGGATTGTTTTTTTCGTTTTAAAGTGTGGTGGTCAAGACCTGTAATGAGAGATGAAAATCCTTATATCTTGAACGTCAAGTCCATTTCGTTTTCCCACTAAGCAATTGGAAATGTAGGGGGTTAGGGGGGGGTCACCATGAAAAGTCCGCCCAATGTGAAAGACTATGTTGAGAGCGTCACAGATTAGTAAATGGAACCCTCCACAACTTTGAAAATCACTATCTATGGGTAATATTGGTGTAGAATTCAAATCTGTCTGGCATCAGTAGTTCATAGCATGTTTACTTTAAGTTAACGAGGCGTAAATTTCCAGAAAAATTTCGGCCTTTGTTCATTCGGGGGCCAAATTTGTCTGGGGGTCATAACTCAAAAGTAAGACATTTTTATGTCCATCTATTGGTCAATCAGAGTTACATAGTAGAACTTTAAAAACCATACAATTATGACCACATTAGAAAGTAATAAGGGAGGTAACTAAGACAAACCCACAACAAAACACATACACGAACAACAACAGAAACACAACCACCCAACCACCGTCACCGAACCACCAACACCCCCCACCGCACCCCACACCCCCCAGCCCCCCACACACCCCCCCCGCCCCCCCCACACCCCGCCCCCCCCCCAGAGCACCTTTCGCCCGCGGGTCCCTCAACCGACCCCGCCCAACCCCCCCTCGGTCCCACGGCAGACGGAGGATCCGCCCCTTCGAGAATCAGCCCTGCGGCCCGGCACCTTAACTAAGGCACCCCCGTTCCCCCGACGCCCCCCGCCCGCCGGTCCCCCGGGCACAACCCAGTCGACCCCGTCCCCCCCGACCACCAGCACACCGAGAAGGAGCATACCCATGCCCCCACAGGCGACGCCGCAAAAAAGAACACACACCAACACAAACACAACACAAAAACCAATATCACACCCACCACCACACAAAAAAATAACAACATTAAAAAAAAAAAAAAAACCCAACCAAAAAACAACAAACACCATCACCACCACCAACCGCACACCAACACCCACCCACCCTCATCACAAAAACAACCAAAAAAAAACAAAAAACAAACACAAACACTCAAACACACAAAGCAAAACAAACCCAACAACCACAACACCACACACCCCAACAACACCCATATCACCAACATACGACGAACACCAATCACACACCAACACCACACGCCACACCACACCCTCTCACCCAACTCACCGCCAGACACCCACACCACTCACCAACCCATCCACCTCCCTGAACGCCCCCACCACTCCCCGCGCCCCCACGCACACAAGACGCCCTCCCCAACCCACACCGACACACAACCCACCAACCACTCCCAAACAATCGCCTCACACCACCCCCCCACCAACCATCTCCATCCGCCAACCCCACCCCACGCAACCCAACAGATATCCCCCACAAGACGACACTTCCCACACTTTACCCCCCCTCTCCCCCCACAACACACCAAACCCACAAAAAAAGCCAACACCACACAAACCACAACACAAACAACAAAAAACAAACACACAATCACCTCACAAAGACCCTAAACACCACAAACTAAACACAGCACCATCCAACAACCAAACCAAACAAACAAAAAAATCAACAACACACAACAAAAAACAACAACACAAAACAAACAAAAAAACACACACACACAAGACAACAACGCAACAAACAAAAACAAACACCACACACACAAAACACACACATTCCAACAAAACCAACAACAACACAAACAAAAAAAAACACACAGAAACAACAACTAAACAACAACATCAACCCACCCACATCACCACACCAAAATCACAAACAACAAAACCACACAAAAAACACGCGACACAACACCCACCAACAACACCACACAATCACACACCACACACACTCGCACAACCCAAACACCCCACACCTAGCACAACCAAACACAACTAAACAAGCAACAAAACACAACCACAAACCACCCGACAAACTACAAACACAACAGAAAAAACACCCAACCCCACAAAAACCCCCACAAAACCAACACACCAACAACAATAACAACAACATAAACAAAAACCACCACAACACAAAAAACAACAACATCCCCCCACCCCAACAAACAACAACAAACACACCACAAAATACATGCACAATCTCCAACCACACAACATCCCACAACCACTCCAGCCCCTTGAAAAATCGTAATTGGTAACTTTTTTGATACATTTTGACTTTGACCCCCCTGAAAAACCAATCCTGACATTGGACACCACCCCTCTACTTCAGATATGGTGAAGAGATATACCATTAAAACCACAACTTTCCTGAAATAACTATTTTGGTGTCTTTATTTTTTCACAACAAAATCACACTCCAAAGTTACCACACAAGGTATACGTGACCCAAGGTCATTGTACATGCACAGTGTATATCACCATATACGTTCTGGGGAAATCAGCAAAGTGTCTTGTGCTGAAAACAATGAAGACATCAAGAAACCAAGCTGGTTCTTTCAAGAATTCCTTCAAATTCCTAGTCGAATAGACATGTATACTCTACCAAACATAAGACATACATACAATTACAAGCGAGTAACATGTCATTATAGTCAACATCTAGAATCATACATATCACGAGGGTGGACCCTATACCATCACAACCAATCCAACATTACAGATACATTCTATTCTAGGGATCAACGAGCTGTACTCGCTATCACATTAATACCCCTATATGTCATGTCGCTTATTATTGACTGAGCAAGAAAAATCCGCAAGTGTGACTCAGAATCATCACACAAGAAAATGGCACACTATACAAAATCATGGTCGAAATACTACATACACGGAGTTCCTGAACCCCCAAAAACTACTAGTCCCAAGATCAGAATTTAAAATGCATCATCTCTTGACACCGAATAACTTGAACGTAAGCGATTCTACACATTTTTTTATGCCAGATTGGAATTCTAACACAACAAATACCCCAAGATAGTGATTTTCAAGTTGGAGGCACAAAGGTCACACTACCCACACTCTATATTACATCAGGCCACTCACTCAAAATATTACAAGGAACTTTATCATCGCTATCATCAACATACTATCATCACACACACAACAATCAACCCACAAAACAAGAAAAACATAGACACACCACACACACCCCATTATGGGTCAAATTCAGCCATTAGCCAATCGACCACCAAAGAGCAGAGAGCCATAAACATAAAGGTATGCAGTCTGACCACCCCCTATAGCTAGAATCCCCTTAAATTGACCATCTAGACCACTCACACAGAAAACATATCGACCAAACTAATATCAACAACAACTGATCAATTAAATAGGCAATTTTTTCCACTGGTCATACAAAACAGCATTAAGGAAGGTCGAACACCACACTATTAAAGGAGTGACTGTCAAACTAAATACCCCACGCAATCGTCACGCGGAATTTGGCCACCACCATTGCCACGCCATCTCATAAACGTGAACCCACTGAGGTCACATATACACGTCGTCAACTATTATTTGTTCTGAGATACTATACGATCCTCGTCGCGAAAGATACCTCGTCACTTACAACCAGCTATCAACAAATCCGAAGCTTCGTATCTAGGTACATATATTCACTAACACTATTATACCATTGCGAAACCTTTGACCACATTTGCACAGGTCGGCCAGACACTCATCACATAGACCCACAATCATTCAAACTATTAAGCTAGCTACAAACAAAACCCCTCAACATGTACGCCATAACACAAAACGAGTCTACATACAACATCTCATACCATCTCTTAGCGCCTCATACCAGACATACACAACACTCCCACATTCAATCCATCGGCAGTATAATTCAGCATATGCTTTACAAATAGGCAAACACATTCATCAACGCTGGTGACCCGTAAAGACCTTAGATCCACCGTCACAAAAAAACCCATCCGAGGCCCCAACCACACAAAAAAAACATGCATTGCTATCCCATGACACAAGAAAAAATTGCCTAACTACATGCGATAATCATGACCTGGAGATCAAAAAAGCACTTGTAAATATATCTACACAGTAAAAACCGCAAACACAATCACAACCTATAAATGCGTCTGACCATTTGACCACACACACACTCCAAAACACAACAAATACCAATTCACCACCTACCCAGAGTAACATGAACATGACACATCCTACAGCCAGTGGAAGCTACAACTCGCGAAAATACTGATATTGTCGGGATGTTGTGGTGCAAGATCAAAATTTCGTCGTTGACATATTCCCATGGAAATAATATATCTTGAGCTCATGATCATCGACCACAAAAGTGACACCCTTCAAAACTCAAATGACACCTATCACAGACTCCATGACAAACATAGCTGAGGCCACACCCGAAAGCCACACCTGGCTGAACATATAACAAATCCCATGTGCCATAATTACGATCACATAACACAATGCACCACGAAATAAACCTCTACACATATCTAAAGAGACACAAACAAGAACAAAAAAAAAACACACACACACAAAAAAACATCACGCAATGTATCTATATGAAGTGCACTTTCACACACACAATACGAATTGCACGCTACTCTCACACACAAGGATAGACATAACCCCTATAATAGCCACTTTGTACCAAAACCTTCAATCCTAGCAGTGAAACACCCTATAAATGAAGCAAAGGGCATCCACATGCTATCATTCATGAACCACATGTAGTAGTTCTGACATATCAGCACAGTAATGCACAAGATAGAACAGAAGCATAACTCTGCTAACCACAAAATGACAATACTTTAAACCTCGCCTGGCTATATGCACCTTTTATCGCGCACACTCTATAACAAACGATGACACCCCAGGTATATATTACCCACGACAATCATGGTCAACCGGCGTAATGTCTTACTACGAGACCGACTAACACAAACAGACCCAGGATATCTACTTCCTAGTCCAAACTTCAATATCAAATCGGGACTACATGGATTCAGGAATAAAATCATTCATGAACCTGAGGACACCATGAGACAACTTCGGACCTAGTGGGTCAGCTGACTACTCATTACCCATCATAGTAGACTACTATAAACATGTTACACAAAACAAGCACACACAAGCGCGTAAGAACCGAGCTCGAGAAGCGGATCCCGCGAGAGCTGCACGGCGAGAGCAAGCACAAGGTCGGATCGTGTACTCAGTCAGGACACATATCTATGATGCGGGACACACATCCTATGACGGAGTCGAGACCCACCGGAAAAAAGAGACAACACAGTTGAAGCCGAATACACACTAGCATAAGACAACAAACACATCGGCACGAAGACACAACACATCCAACAAATCCAAGATGTGCGGCACCATATCACAACTCCAAAGCACAACGAGCGAGGACCGAAGGTAAGCGGAGAAGGAAAAAATGCGTCAAAAGGTAGCTATGCCAAGTAAGTGCAACAGAAAAACCGGAAAGGGCACCGACAAAATCGAAACCTGCGAGCCCCTACCAAAAAACACACATCAGGGAACGACGCCAGGAGAAACAGGTAACGGTGCATATACTGTCGCAAGTAGCAGTAATATGGATACTAAATGGTACTAGGCTGGGGTAGTGTCATGAAGCAGAAAACAAAGTAGCACAGAAGCTACATATGGGGAATTTATAGTCATTGGCGTTACTGCAGACCACAGGCACAATCTGACCCCCACTAAAATGACCACAATTAATGACATCCTGAAACAAATGACGACGGCCCACACACCAAAGTACCCCTGACCTCAAGTAAAACAACTGCCAATTATGCTCATAATTCACGCAGCAACCTACACACCACGTTACGAATAATATTCGGTGTACAAGAGAACACAACACACAGACGTCCATCATAACTTATGCGTCAACTCACTATTTACCACAACCAATGCTACTAGCGACGAGACTTATCACAAACCACCCAGCTACAAACAGAAACCCCCTATATGTACCACATTTGTGACCAAAATCCCTTATCATCACCTATAAACAACAACCCCCTATAGAAACAAGCGCGTATCAGATCATGAGTTCCCTCTGACCCAGATATTAGGTCTTCATATATCCAGTGCCTATAACTGACAGCTCTAAGACAGAACCAAAATACATATCTGATAACAAATAAATGGAACATATTGAGAACCCTATTGTGCCAATCGTCAAAAGGTCAGACAGGGGTCATGTCATATGACAATAAATGGTCCAAGCAGCGGTCATTTGATTGGAAGCTAGTCACCATACGCAAAACAATGACTAGCTAGAAAGCATGAAGTTTGATAGACAGAAAGACAGAAAGAAAGAAAGCAAGAAAGAAAGAAGAAAGAAAGAAAGAAAGAAAGAAAGAAAGAAAGAAAGAAATAAAGAAAAGAAAAAAGAAACGAAAGAAAAAAGGGGAAACACAAACAAACAAACACCTAACCTTGGAACAGATCTAATTTACAACAAGACGGGCCCGTATTGGGAATGGATGGTGATCCCTTAATAGACACACACCACTTGAGTTGACATTGACCCTATTGTGAACATGACCACATGTAAACCATACCTCACAACCAAACCTGACAACCACATGTCCAATTCCAAATCAAGTTCTTTAAAGTAACGTAGATCAACACCACACTATCTACCAGCGAGTCAATCACATCAGTTAGGCAGAGTATTCAACTCAAATCCCCAGCATGTCAAAGAGAGAATCTACGACACTTCTTCAATCACAACACACCCTATACACATGACCCCCCTGGGTCACGATGGGGTCAACGTCTTGTTCTGTATTTATTATCCACGAGGATTATCCCGGACAAATTTTCAGCTCAATCGAGCTTGGTTTGTAGATTTTGACCTTGACCTTTGAACTTTGGGGTCGAGACTATCATTAGACTTCTTTTTACATTAAATTTACATCACTGCACACTGCAGCAATAACAGCTTAATCTATCTGTTCTTCTATCGGCTGAGATAGAGCCCAATTTGGTCTTATTTTACAATTTTTTTGCAAAATTTACCTTTTGACCCCTTACGACCTTTGAATCCCGGTATAAAAAAAACCTCGTGTACACACAAAAATGCATGTGTTTCCAATTCAAATAAAAAAATTCGCTATGCTAGTTTTCTGGAGATAAAAATTCTTGAAATTACTGACCTTAAAACCGGAAATACTACTGAACCTTTGACTCCAAAATAAAATACCTTGCATACACCAGTAACATACATTGCTACTACTACATGAAGTCACTTTACTAATTTTTTTTTTGGGTTTTGAGATAAAATTTTTGAATATTTTGGCATATTTTTTGGTTTTTGACCGAAGGTGACCTCTTTAATGACCTTTGATCCTGAAACTGTGGACAACCCGAAGATCCTTCCTGTAAAAAATCATGTGCTCTAATGACGTCACACTGCTACGTAATTTTAAGGACAGCGATTTTTTGAATATTTTTCACCAATTTTTGGCTTTCAGACCGAAATGCCCCTTTAATGACCTTTTGACTCCTTATCCCCTGAACCCCCTATATGAAGCAATGTCCCGGGGTTCCGCTACCATTTTAGTTGATATCGGCCTGATCCTGTAGAAGAAGTTAATTTGTAACATGAATTACATATTTGAAACGCGTGTGGCCCCTGTGGCCAAGGTCAGACAGGGGTCATGTCATATGACTAAAGGGTAACGGGTCGCGGTCATTGACGTAAGTCTAGTCAGAATACGTCCAACGCTGACTGAGCTAGACACAGTTGAAATGTTGATAGAAAGAAAGAAAGAACCCTCCAAAAACAGAAACAAGACGGCGACGGCCGTCTTTAAAAAAGAAGAACGCATCAAAACAAACAAGACGCCTGAAGCCGCCTTGTAAATCCATGACATGTTGCGGGTGCACATCTCGAGTGTTGACAAGGGACATAGCCCAGAGAGAGACATTTGAACCTTGCATATGAATGTTTGTTTAGAATTACGCAAAATTTGACAAATAGTAAAATGCATTTTCATTATTGCAGAAAACACACATTTTCTTCTTTAACTAGCTTCCCAATAATGAAATTTCATATTAAAAAAGAACCTTTGAGGTTAGTCAAGTAAAGTTGACAAAGTTTTTCACCAAATTGTCAATTAGCCTATTTGACAAGCTTTTAAGTGAAAATCCACAGTGAAATACTTTGGGGTTTGGAGTGTCCCCACTACAAAGTGAAAAATTAATCACTTTTCATAATATCTATATGTTTTAACACTTTTTTAAACACTGCTTGGAATTGATAATAGAAAAGGGAAGGCTTTACCTAAACAGGACAAATTTCTTCCCCCCCAATATGATAATACACTCCCGCTGATCTGCTCTTACATATATTGATGTGTTTTGAGTAAACTATGATAAATGACCAAAGTGACGTACATCCACTCCGAGTCTATCCTTTCATATATCCCCCAGCAGGATAACTATTATTTATTGCGAGAAAGAAATATGGAATTGACAGTTGGCACAGTTTGCACTAACCTATCTTTTAAGATTAAAATCAAAAATAAGGTAAAGATGGAGGGATATTTGTAGTAAACCACTGTGTCATCCGGCATATACAGAGCCTAAACAACCATTGAGTTGACAGCCGTTTCACAAAGCCTTCAACCATTACAAACCGCAAAGCACTAAATAGCTCTAAATCATAAGTTTGGTTTTATTGAGTGGTCTGGGTTCACGAGAACCCAGCAAAAGCATGGGCATAACCAGAACCCTCAAAACCCCAGGAATCTGAGCACTAAAATATTCCCAAAATAGGTTGACTTTAACTTCTTTATGGCCTAAAACCCAGCAACTCAAGCCCAAATCCCCCCTGGGACCACCAATGGACAGCTGAGCTGAGCTTCTTCTTTATTCTCATATTTCCTAATTAGGTTTGAATTTGTAGAATTTACAATCAGTAGATTCCAGAGTTATCTTCACTCTGATCATTTGCTAAAATATGCAGTCTGTTCAATTGTTGATGTGGCATATCATCAATTTGTAAGTCCTGTAAAGCGTTGTCTTCATGTGGGCAGCCATCTTATTCTTGCGCATTCCTGAAGTCACAGGTCTTATCTTGATTAGAGTTAGGGGTTATCCTCTGTCTGCTACCCCTACTCAATTATATCACACATCACTGGCAGACATAAGTGCATGGGTTTAGCCTCAGAGAAACATTTTAATCTGTCCCAAGAGTCTACATCAGAAATGTGATTACAACAGCTCTAAGTGAGTGCCTCTTCGCGCACCTGACCTTGAGAAGAATCTTGTATAACTGAATATGAGGTGAAACATAAGTGTGTTTTCTATTGGGGACCATTTACACCGTAAAGAGACGGATAAGGATAAAATGTGCTCAGTAGAAACTGACCTCCCTCATTATTCACTGGTAAATCAACCCGGCAAAATTTTCCTTCTCGAGGAAGGAATAGCGGCGTCACTTACGGTAAACGCCAATATGAAAAACGCTCCCGTTCCGGACAGTGCGTAGCATGTGAGGAACCGTAAATTGGATAATCCCACCACCGCATGATTATATCTGACGTAGGCCCCTACGTGTGGACCGTGTAACTAGAGAATGAGGGCCAGATTCGTCTGTGCTCATCGATCTTCGTTATTGCCCGTCGCTGCTTTTACAACTCCAATAACCTTCGAACACCCTTCTCTGAAAGTTCACAAAACATTTTAAAACCCGTACCTATCATTGCCTCTGAATTTTTGACTGTAAAATGCACAAATTGACATAAATCCTACTGACCAACAATCCCGCCATATTTTTGTTGAAAGGCATCCACATGCTGCGTTGACCCTCAGTGTACGACCTTTTGCCGGCAAAGTTTGATGTGGAGTGTGATGGAAACAGCCCAGGTAGAATTTGGGTCTCCGCATTTAATTCCCGAAGGTCATTATTCCGAAGGGTCATTATTCCGAAATTTACATAAGGGTCATAATTCCGAAGGGTCATTATTCCAAAAAAAACATAAGGGTCATCATTCCGAAAAATAACATTAGGGAGTGCTGCACCTTTGGTGACAGTGCTTTTTGTGCTTCTCAGCACTCCCTGGCAGATCATAAGGTTTCATTTTTATTTCTATATATTTTTTTTTCATTACTGATCTTTGTATTGTTTATTGCTGTGTCTGCCAAATGAATAAATAAAAAATAAAAAATAAAATAAGGGTCATTACTCCGAAAATAACACAAGGGTCGTTTTCCCGAAGGGTCATTATTCCGAAAATATTATGACGATCGTTATTCCGAAGGGTCATCACTCCGAAAATAACATAAGAACCATTACTCCGAAAATAACATAAGGGTCATCACTCCGAAAATATCATAAGGGTCATCACTCCGAAAATAACATAAGGGTCATCACTCCTAAAATAACATAAGGGTCATTACTCCGAAAATAACATAAGGGTTATCACTCCGAAAATAACATAAGGGTCATCACTCCGAAAATAACATAAGGGTCATCACTCCGAAAATAACATAAGGGTCATTACTCCGTGAAAAAGAAGAATAATAAAGAAAAACATAAGGAAGATCTGATTACGGCTCTGGTTATATATAAGTTGTACGAAATAGAGCGGATTGACTTTGTTTTAAGCTCTACACGGTACTTTAAAGTACGCAATCGCAGGGGCGTAGCTATGACGTTGCAGGTCAGGGGACTTCTGGGTCCCTTCCCAGTCTCATATTATTTGTAAACATATCCCTAACCCTATCCAAACTTCACCCCGACCCACTCACAGTAAAAAGAAGCGTTATCTTTAAAGGTAGGGGACCCGATTTTTCAAAATTGTAAAATGTTTTCTAATAACCACATGTGAAGAACGGTCACCCAAAACCCATAATTCTGAAGTTTGGCTTGCATTGCTTCAACCACATTGATGTTTGAAGCAAACGTGTGTCTGAAAATGGCCCATAGGAAACTACGTGATTTCAACCCCACACCCCCTGCACCCCCACACCCACAAACCTACAGTCCGCTCCAGCCCCCATCCACGCACACTCACACCCTACGTGTATTGATGTAAATTTTAAATGCGCAACTTTTCAATAATCATATTTTAAGTAAGGATACAATTTATTACAGTCATCAATAAACTATAAATATCGATTTATTTGTGTTGACATTTTTATGCGTTAGGAAACGTAATAATACAGACTATAGAAGCTTATAGAAAAATCTAGTCTGTTAACTTTCTAATACATTACTTTTTACTTATAATTATTATATGTGAACACCATGACACAGTTAGTCAAAGCATTAACTTATAATCATATAGAGTTTTCAAACCCGTCTTCGTTGGGTGATCATACACTCTCAGATC
>JAMKCH010028691.1:0-17139 GCA_023653785.1 Ophioderma brevispina | reverse complement strand
TTTAAGTCTAAGTTTTTCATCTTGATAGAATGGCCTTCACCTCAAAACCCCATCTGTAAAGTTTCTCGCCAATATTTCAACGCGTTTTGATGTGAGAGCTAAACATGTGATTTTGCAACCCCCATAGAGTACTGTGTAAAATTAATATTGGTCGACCAAAAAGGGGCACATTTTCCCTTATAACATCCAAACCAAACATCCTTTAGCCCTAAGATTTCACAGGGTAAATGAGAAAAATACTTATAGTAGCTTTCTTCTGATACCCAAATGTTGACCACTTCTGGTAAAATCTGGGGTCCCTGGGGACGAGGCTATTAGCGATCGGGCCATGGACCTTTAAATCAATTTCTAAATATACTCCATCATCCTACACTCTTCTACCTGTCACTCAGCTACACTAACCAGGCTACAAAGCAGTTAATCAGAGGGACAATAATAATTAGCAATGACCTCAATGTATATTATATATACAGCAGCACCCACATGTCATTAACACCTAAACAATCTCAGAGACATTGAATCGGCACACTTTAAATTAGTTATTGTCTAAAGGGTGTGTAGAGATGACCAAACAAGCACGCCAAAAGGATCTGTTTACAACAATCCCAAAATGCACGATTTGAAAACTGGACCTTGTTGAGGTCAAGTGACCCCATACAGAGCCTATGTTGCTGGGGACAATGTCCCTTGTGGTGAAAGCTGTGAAAATCTGTTGAAAATAAAGTTCAATACGGGCAATAGGCTGCATTATACTGGAACAGCCCAAAATGCAACTCTTTCCCTACGTCTTCGACTAGGATTATCATGCGGAATAATTTCTTAAAGAATCTCTCAGTCTCTACATGCTCATGTAGTCAACTTTACATAATATGCAGGTTTTGAGATATGTCCAAATATCAGACCAAAATTTTGCCAATAACTAGTTTGGTAAATCAAACAACCATCTCTTAACAGGACCTAATGCAGTCGCTACAAATGATGCAGTACACAAATGTTACTATATAGGACAGTGGAATAAATGATTGCTAATTTTACATTGTTTGTTTTCAATGTACCTCAGATAGGCCCGCATTACCTTATGACCGATTCACAAACAAAAAACCCCAACCTCCAAGGTTTTAATTTGATGCATGCAAAACCCGCATTTTTGGGGGCAAAAAATGGATTGATTTTTAAATGTGAGCAGGGCCTCTGAAGTAGAACAAAGGCACTCAGACATATAACATGTGATTATATGTTGTATGCTTTACACCCAGGACACGGTTCGGTCCTTTGAAGTCCTCCGTAGTATAGGTCGTACAAAAAGTGTCGTGTGTGTTGTATTTTAACCCCTTATATTTTTTGACATGGATCTTGAAAGGTATTGTGATTTATAGGATTGCTTATTAGGCCAATTGTCAGCCTCGTCACAGGTTCAAATCGTGGCCATGTCATACCCAAAGATTGCATTATGAGTACAGAAAAGTTGATTGCAATGCCGTATGGGATGGGTTTCCAACAACCTCATCAGACCTGACACCAGTACATCACACAAGCATATTTTGGGTGCGTCCTTCTTAAGTCAGTTGGACCCAATAAAAGGTGGTTCAATATCCCCATATTGTTTTGTTTTTATAAAACGTGTCCAATCACTCAGCAGGAAAGGTGTGTGAAGATAAATAGGGTACTTTCAAAAATAAACATGTTGGTTACATTTTATACAGCTTTATGAGGTCAACACAGACTAGCTCCACTTTTTATAATCTTAGTAGATCTGTCATAAGTCGTTGTATTGAGGATGGTTCCCAAGATCACAAAATGTTGGGAGATATTCAAACCAGAGACCATGATGACAGTAGCCTCTAAAAGTGAATTGTCATTCAAAGACAACAACATTCTTTACAATATACTGTATAGTATTTACAATGAAAATGTCAAATAAACAATTTTTATGATGGGTAAAAAAAAAATACATCGGTCCTCGGACAGCTTGTTTCGACTGCCGTTCGCGGTTTGTAATGTTATAGGTCTCATAGTGACCTTTGACCTCATTACCAAATGAGGGAATCCAATGGTGCACTATGACTCAAGTTTTGGTTCCAAGGAATTTCAACTTTTCAATTTGGTCAATTTTACATTTTTCAGCCTATCTTACAACTTGACCTCACATGACCTATTGACCTGTATGTGCCTTTGACCTCATCGCAATGCGGGGATCCCAGGTTGCACCATGACTCAAGTTGTTTTAAATACATCGAAGTATGTGGATATTAAGGCAAATGTTAACCCTTTTTCACAACAGACAACAACAACAGACATCAAAACAACAGTCTACAGGACAAGTGGTCCCTCTGTCTTCCTGACCTTAAGGCAGGTGACATTTGAATGCATTTTCAGCTGCATTTCATGTGCATGCACACATCTGCCCCAGTGGCGTAACAGGTGGGAGGTGCCCCCCACCCCCCCCCCCGAACGAATTTGGCAGGGGAAAAAAGTGCAAAAAATCTGCTAAAAATTGGCCTTTGACCCCCGAGAGGGAAAATTTCCAAGACATCAGAGCGGGCAGGCCGATATGCCAATGCTGCCCCTAAGCATGCTAGTTGCAAAATGAATGGTAAGGTTAATACCTCAGTAGCAGTAGTAAACACAATATAATATATTCATTTTCTTAGAAGTTCACTCAATGTAAAAATCCAAGAAGTGGACTGTGTAGGATTTCACTCTGGATGTTTGATATTTTTCTTTGTGGGAGCACGCTTAAAACAAAGAGGATGCCTAATATGCCTAATGAATTGATACACCAAATCAAGTTACGGTAGGGAATTTACTCTATAAATGTAAAAGACTGAAAATTTCACTTCCACAATTCACATCCATGTTTTTTAAGAGTGAAAATTTACTCCAAAAGGAGAAATTTCACTGATAAAGTCTGACGCAGAGATTTCGAATATTTTTTTGTGTGTTAATAATGAAAAATAGTCACTGAATAAAGATAGTACCTAAAATGCACAATTCCGAAATTTGTGATGAATCGGATTTTTCGTTTGAGGCAGTAAAATTTAGGTGCATTACGTCCACATAGAATAAGTGTATACAAAAATTCCGGCTCCGTAATTTTGTTTTAACAAAGTTGTGATTTTCTATATGAGGATTTGATTTAAGCTTAGCAATTCACACAGTGATTAGTATATGGGGAGCAAGCTTATGTACCATGAAAAGACGATTCTTTTGGAAATTGAGGACGGACGCCCTCCTCAGGAATCTCTGAGTCGGCCTTTACATCTTTCAATCTTTTAAAATGGAGTGAATTTTACAAATTTCACTATTTGGGAGATGAATTTTCACTCTCTTACATTTAAAGATAGGATTGGGTTTTAGAGTCCAAAGCTGTTTGACCCCAGCAAATGGTCTCTTTATCTTTAGAGTAATTTTAAGCAATGGCCCGACACAATTTTGACAACTGATATAAGTAGGGACATAAAAGAGCTATGTTACATACGCAAAAATCAGGAAAATCCATTGCGGGATGTGCCATATAGGGCCCCCTACGAACGTCATATTGTGTATGTTTAGCACCCCGCATATGCCTATTTCCCATAGAAAGACATGTAAACTAGAATTTTATGAAAAAAAATCATATTTTCCCACAATGAAAATTTCATTAATTTACAAAGAATGTAGTTAATGGCATAAATACTCCACATTAGTTGGCAAAAGTGTGTCACCGTTGATATTTTTGTTTTATTATCGTTTTGTCATAATAAATGAGACTTTCAAACCAGTGTGAGTTAGCAGCCATGCATTGGTGAGTGGGATTAGGGTACTACTGACGCAGTAGAAACACAAAACAATCCAAATTCATTACAACCTTCCCTATTTTCAAAACCGCTGACAGGAAACACATGGGCCTACTGCCAAATGTTGAACTTCACTCACGACTTCTCATGGAATGTAACCTGATTTTCCTCTACTTAATCCCGCTATCTGCCGCGGTCATTCTGGGATGTACGGTTCATGCTCTTTCTGTGCTGCCACCGTAATCAATTGTAAATCATCAAAGAGGATATCAATAGTGTCCCAAGGAAATCAGATCTGGAGTTTTGTGAATTGGTGAAGCAATGAATGAAAAGGACAAGTGTGTTTGTATTGATATGTAAAAGTGAATGTCCAGAAGCTGGCACATTCATTAGCTCCTTGCATTCAATATAAGAGAAGATTTCAGTTGCTTCCAAATGCATTTGCTTCCAATGGATGTTTTGTACAGGTAATGATGTGAATCGTTAGAGGGAAAACATGGCTAAATTTACAGTATAATGATCATAAACTAGCATTTAAAAATGGTTCATCTCTAACGGAGATGGGCACACGTGGTCCTAGTGAATTAAAGCGATGACCCGCCCCTAAGGTTGTGGTCAAGCCCCGCTGAGGCCAATGTGTTTTCGCCCTTGAGTAAGGCACTTTACCTCATTTACTCCTCTCTACCCAGGTGTATAAATGGGTACCGGCATTATTCAATTGGTGGGAAGGAACAGAATGTTTAGCTGGAGGAGTGGCGATCCCCCTACAGCAGGATTATATGGTGGAGTCTGGCCCAATCGCTTCGAATAGAGAGATGGGCACTTCGTTTCTGTGTAACACAGGTCCGCCCCCCCCCCATCTCTAATGATTCACATGACTACATGTACAACAATCTCCATTGGAGCATGATTGTGGGAAGATCTCTTGTGTAAGATCATAAGCCTTTGTCCAACACTCAATTCATCAACACTTAGCCATTGTGGCCCTATCCTCTATTGAAATCCGGGGCATTTTTAGTTTGGCAAAATTGCACTACTCTCTCTCTCTCTTGAAAGAAATCCTCAAAATATTTTTGTGGCTCCTGTTTAGGTGACACATAATATCCTTTGACGGCAGTGGTGGAGGTGGTCATAGGCCTATTTCTAAATGAAAAGCTTTTAAGACACTCAGAGACAAACAATCACAGAGGACGGGACAACAGTAGATAAACACAAGCAAGTGAGCGGCAATAGCCTATATCAAGGTCACAAAAATGGCCCAAACTGACACCCAAAAAATGTTGGTGCATTACCGATCAAAGTACATGATCTTAAACAACAAACAAACAAAAAATATAATGAAAGTGCACATAAATTCAAAGGGGAAAACAGTGTGGTGGTGACAGGATGTTATCAGCTTGGGGTATCCAAATTTCAGCTCGCGCTCAGGTCAAGATTGGTTGAAAATGTTCTAAATTGTTCCACAGATCATTAAAATCTTGCTACTTTATCAAAATTTACACGTAAGATTAAGCACAAATACAACACTTAATTTAAAAAAAAAAAACATTTCTTTTTTTTACATTTGGTTCAATGTTATCTAAACAGTCAAATGTGGACCAAAATTCGTTATATTAGTGGGTTATTTTCTGTAAATGATGGAATCAGGTTCACTTCCTAAATAACTGACTTGCTTAGAATTTTAAGCTTTCATTAATGTTGAAATACTGTCTCTTGTATTATTTAAAGCGGGCACTGGCACATTGTCACAAAATATGCAATTCTTCAATTTGCTCTCAAATGATTAGTCTAGGCAATTGGAAGAACAGAGATAATTTTATACATAAAAATAACATACCCCAAACAGATAGGGACATTGATATGAGGAGAAAGACTCCAGGGTAATTTGTCGGCAACTTTTTAGTTTTCAAACTTTAATCAACAAATGTGTGTATATTACATGAAATATTTTTGATTCGTACTCACTGATATTAAAACCACAAAGGTTTAGACCGATCAAACCAGTGTGATAGCGTGGGAAAAGGGAAAACATGATACGGCATGGTGTCTTGTGTTTTAAACGCCATTTTCGCTTCGTTGCTGAATTTAACGTTCACGGCGATAGTTAAAATTATAAAATCGTTTAAGGAAGCTGATTGGTCTTATCATTTCGGGGTGGGGCTTTGTATAGAAAGCCTTACAACCATGCAAATACGATTTTGAAAAAATCTGAGGGGCACTATTTTTCAAAAGTGCCAGGTCTCTTTAATGTCAAGGAGTTACAGGCTTAAAAAGGAAAAAGGGTTTATAAAATTAAAAACATTTTTTTAATCATCTCTTTTTGCCAAATGAGTACATTGGCCCAAGTAACTAGAAAGCAAATAATTGATGCTTACATGTACACGTACATTCCCCTCATGACATAACATGAACAACACCATACTTCAGTAATAACGTTTGGGGTTGGAATCAAGAGCGGTGATAACATGGCCCCGGTCGATGAGTGGTCCCCAGTCCGCATCTGTCAGTACTCGCTGGATGGCCATTAGCGGCTGTGAAAAGAGAAAAAAACAAAAAGACAGAGAAGAGAGAAAAAAAAATATTGAGAAGTAAAATTAAATATATATTGTACTTATGAGCAATATACTATGCCAGGAATTATTTGGTTCCATTGATCCGCATTCAGATATGTCCCAACATGATGTCAATGGCACCTGAAATTGGGGATTCTTTCTCTCCCTCCCCTCTCCTCATAAAAAGCCTAAGAAGAATCCTCTTTTTGTCATTAGAAAAAATTACACATGTGTGTGTCCTAGTTCCAGTCTTTTGTATTGTGTCTTCTGTCCAATCAATAAAATGAACCATTCCAGTACAAACTAGGTTAATCAGCAATACCATTTTAGGCCATATGAATGTGATTCATCATTGTTAGTCAGTTCCCAAGGCATTTTAATTTTTTTTTTTTTTACCAAAGGAGTAAACTTGACTATTCATTTTTGAACAATTCATTATTTTACATCACGTGACATACAGTACCAAAACTAGTATTCCTGCAAAAACAATTTTTATTAAAGGTCATTCTTTAGTACCAGTTACAGTTGTGCTTTACTCCCAACATCTAGACCCTTGATAACACTCAGGAGTTTAAAAAGACTCCAAAGCATCTACCAGTCAAAAAACCCTGATCAACACTCGAGTTTGAAACTCTGGAGTTCAGCATCCGTGTGGACATGACTCTTGTTAGTTTTCTACTTGTGTGTGGGCAATGGTATCTCTATTAAGTGTAGTGAGTACACAGCACTTTGAACAGAATAAAGATTAAAGGTGTTAACCCTAAACACCACAGCTGTTTCTCCCAGGAGGGAGTGAAGGAATGAGGGGAAGAGGGGCGAAGAAAAGTTGTTGCAATTCAGGTTGGTCTCAAACAGGGACCCTCAGATCAGGCTCCAGTTCCATGAGCAGGGATACTATGCTACTATGTGTCACTGGCCCGGCCATCGATTTCGTGCCACTATGGGTCTTCCTTTGATGATGCAATGCCTACATCGGACTTACCACATTTTTCTAGCTCAGCGTTGTGGGATTTGTGAGATTCAGTTGTCTTGAGGATAATTAGAGGTGCATGTGGTGATCTGGCATTCTTATTTTGTTTATTGTTACGGGTCTCCTTGAGAAAAGGTTATTTCTCAAATTTCAATATTATAATGGTTCTGTGCTTTGATGTTAGAGCAAATAATTGAGTAACAGTGGCTCCACACAGATACTTTTGTTTAAGTTGAAGAGTAGATTGCATTTGCAGACTTTATCATAATAATTTACCTCTAAATGTACAAATTATTGTCATGACAAATAGACAAATTCAAATTATAATACTCATAAGCAGGCAATTCATTCTTCCTCTACAAAAAACTACTAAGGAAAAAACACTATATCAGACCATGGTGCAAAAACGTGGAATGAACTTTCCAAATTCAATCATATCATTGACAACAAAAAACTTTTAAATTACGCTTTAAACACTCATTGACCTTTCATAAAATCTAATATAATTTCCCTCCTTCTGCTCCAAATCATCAATGTCCACCCCTCACTTCCTTCTCATCTTCACTAATTTACCCTCATATCATTACACAGTCGAGGAACTCGACTGTGTTTTTATTCGGTACAGTTTCTTTCTTCTTCTGCTTCTTCTTCTTCTTCTTTCTGTCAAACTTCAAAAACGATACTTCTCCTACAGATTTCATTGTATGATTAATGTGACCCATGATAGGTGGTGAGTTGACACCCCTACAAACTGTACTTAATGAATTTTCCCTCCAAAGCGTCTTTGGGGTACAGGGTCAATAACCTGAGTTCACTAAAAATGCTACCCCTTTTACAGATTACATGTATAGTATGACCATGTGACTCATGTATGTGGTTGTGTACTTTGACACCCCCTCAAAAAGTTGACTTAATGAAATGCGATCAAAATGTATTTAAAGGGGGCATTCCGCGCATGAGTTGAAAAATATCTTTTAAAAATATATCGCACTATGCAAAGTAGTGACATTGATGCTACTTGCACAGCAGAGGTTATGTTATTAATTCCATACAAGTCAATGGAGGTCATTCAGGGGTCCAAAGGTAAAATTTTCAAATGGTCCGATTAAGCTGAAATTTTATCTGAAGATCCTTATGTGGAAGTTATGACATTCTAAACACCGTGAAAAATATTTTTCGAGTCAAGGTCAAGAGGTCAAAGTTCAAATTTTCAAACGGCTCCGATTAAGCCTGAAATTTTACTGAAATGATCATATGACTTCTAAAATGTTGAAAATATTTTCGAGGTCAAAGGTAAAAGGGGTCAAGTGTCAAAATTTCCAACTTGCTCCGATGAGCTGAAATTTGACTGAAATGACCTTATGACATTATAAACATGTGGTGAAAACATTTTCGAGGTCAAAGGTCATTAAGGGGTCAAAGGTCAACATTTTCCAAATGCTCGATTGAGCTGAAATTAGACTGAAAGATCCTTATGACCCAATGCTAAACATGTTAAAATTTTAGGGGGCAAAAGTACATTTGATCTCGATTGAGCTGATATTTGAAATGATCCTTATATCTAAATAATGTCATAAAATATTTTGGAGATCAAAATCATTGGGTCAAAGGTCACACCTCGACTGTGTTCAGATCGGTCTCAGATCTAGTTTTATTCTTTTCTTTACTATCCTACCCAGTGCATGCTCCACTTCTTATTGAGCAAAATTATTGAGTTGCGATTCTTTTTGCACCTTCTTTTTGTTTCTTCCCCTTTTTTCTCGTACTATTGTTTTTTTTATGTTTGGGTTAATCAATATACATGTATCTATATTTTTTCATTATGTGCATCATCCTCAAATTTATGTTCTCAAATTATCCTTTATACTTTCCTGCTCGGGCATGGTTGCATTATACCCTTCGCTCACGGCACATGTCACATGCACGTTCATTGATTCTAATCATATATGTTTTCTGATGCGTAGCGGGGTTTCTGCAGCGGAGGTGAAACAATTGTGCCAGTTCCATGCATATAGCCACATATTGTTATTGATTGATCAAAATTCGTGTGGTATATACATTATTATATCACTTAGGTAACCGGCTACCGACAGAAATAAGCCTCAGGGGGGTGGTCTTCGGTAGTCCTAGCATATGTTATATAGCATATTCATATTTTGCATGGTGTATTTATGTTAATTGCTGAATAATAAATTAAACTTGAACTTTAAGGCAAGTAAGATGGGGCAAAACATACTATACTTAGACCACGGTTCAGCTTGCCTATAAAATCTCACCTTTTAGGTAAGTCAGCGGGGACAGAAGTTGGGACACAACATGCCCCTTTAACTAATCTTTGTCGAAATAAGCAATTTTGTAAAGCACTCAAAGGGAAGGAAAGTGAAGATTTGGCAAATGTGATTGCAAAAAAAAAGTGATGAAAATTAAGCTACCAGTTGATTACAAAAAAATCCATACCACACCATAAGTACACACACACACACTCTAACCGGAAACGAGTCAAGCTGGCTAATAATTCCGGTCATGTGCGTACCTACCCAAATCCTCGATAATGTCTGAGCTCTTAGGTTTGTGAAAATTGTTTGAACATTGTGAATGGTCAGTTAACGTTAATACATCGTGACGAGTACTGCCGATTCCTAACCTAGGGTTTACCCGGGGTGAATCAGGACTCTTTGCAGGCCATTGACTTCTCAACACTTTTTAGTTAAATATCATATGCTTTAATCAATTTTAAGGATGTCAAAAATAAACCCAACCCGAAACCCAGTGCATTCCACCCCACTGCATGGGCACTGCATTCCCGTGCAGGAATTATGTATACCACGTACAACTACGTGTAATGCTATAAATAAAACCACTGACCTCCATACACATTGGCCGGATGCATGGAGAGGTACATGACCGGCCACGTCGCATACAGTTTTGGCCAGTTTTTCAACGTGTACGGTGTAGACTTTAGCCAGGTTTGCCCGAAACTGCGGCAGACTAACAATTGTAAACAACATGTTTGCTTGAGCTCGCCGTGTTGTGCCGGGTTGTTGTTGCGTTCGTGTGTATTTGGTGTGGTGTGTGTGTGTTGTAGGTGTGTGTGTTGTGTGTGTGTGGGGGGGGGGGGGTATGTGTAAAATATTAAAGCCTATGCAATTGTCATACATGGGGCCCGGAGGGGACATTGGTACCTCCCCGCGCGTTGGAAGTAACCGGGGGAGAGCTTGAGTACCGCCTACGGGGGCGGCACCACATAAGGGGGGGGGGGGGAACTTAAACATTGATAGCCCCCCACCCCCCCCCCAGTTCATCCCCTCTCCTAGTCCTGGAGCATATTCGGTTGACTTTGTACATTCACAGTTGTTGTCAACTTACTCTATAGTTTCCGCTTTTTTAATTTAATTATTTGTGTTTAGGCCGCATAAAAACAATATAAGTTATCGTAGCCGCTTCTCCCTCCTCACCTTTTGGAATAAGTTTCTACTTTTTATTATTTTTCAAGTTTCTTAAATGAATATGTTTCAATCCTGACATTATGATGTGATAGGCCTAATTGTGCTATTATCCACCAAGTTTTCTATTTCAACAAGTACAGGCACAGGAATTGGTCTGATATTCCTAACTGATATGTATACGTGAACAAGTATTACCGTAATTGATAGGGATATTTTATTTGTACACGTGCATGTGATTTGCCTGAGTCTGTAGGGCAGTTATAGTTGGCCGACTGTGACCATCGTACCTACCACCAATTCCGTTAAACTAGAACTAGGTGGTCCTATTGGGTCGAGTTGGCCTTGTCATTTTGGTAGTACCGCATACGCGGATTTATTAGCCAGCTTGTACCATCATACGCCACACTAACACCCAACAGCATGTGGTGGGCCCTGTAGTCACTCAGTTACTTTAATTGAGTAAGAGTTTGATCTGAGCTGAGACTCAGATCTGAGACATTTTTTCAGAACTGTAAGTTGACTGCACAGAAGGTTACTTGATACAGGAAAATGTAGGTCGGGCATTGGTATATGTGGTAAAGGTAAGTCTAATTTACCTTCTGCCTTATGTGGTAATGTTGTCTGGTTGTGTGCATATTACAAAGGATATGTCCACTCAATCACCCCAAGTAAAATAACATTTATAGGTGATGCAGGAAAATGTAGGTCAAACCTTAGTAAAATACAGTCTGGAGGTGTGTGAATATTACCCACGTCTGGCTTGAGGTAAACAGGAAACTTTACTATTCTCTATTGTTTCAAATAGCCCTGGAGTTGAAATAAACCGGTATACTTAAAAGGGGATGACCCGATTTAAGTGTATAAAGTTTTCATCTTGATAAAATGGCCTTCACCGCAAAAACTCATCTGTAAATTTTTGCACCAATATTTCAACCCGTTAGATGTTAGAACTGAAAACATGATTTTGTAATCCCATAGAGTACTCTGTAAAATTACTATTGGTTGACCAAAATGGGGCACATTTTGGCTCATAACATCCAAACCAAGCATCTTCTAGCCCTAGGATTTTACAGGGTAAATGAGAAAAAGAGTATAGCTGGGGTTCTTGGGACAAGGCTATTAGATAGCTGGACTTCACCGGACTTTGTCTATTTCACTTTAACAAAATTCGAAATAAATTAATTTGTCAAAATTGAGCAGAGTGTGGGTTTGAACCTGGGACAAATAGAAGAAGCATTCTTGACCACTAGACTAGCGAGGGATTTGTTGGCAGTGTTGGGATTTTAATTCAATATAAACCTTCAAAGAATAAGGCAGTCATGCATATATACAATAGATACATGTAAGAATAGAAACAATACACACAAGTTAAAGTGACAGGAGGAGATTTTTTTTAGGATAAGAATTTCTCTCAAATTTCACTGCATCGGTTGTAGACCACCTACCGAGAATGTTTCGAAGGTTTATTGGACAAACAGGTGCAAAAGAAAACCGCAAACCTTGTTTTGAACTTGCCTGCTATCGTAATCGTCCCCCATAGAAAACCATGCTTTGACTTTCTGTCGTGCACAACAGAAAGTACTAAACCATCATCTTATTATATAAAGACGGCGTATTCGGCTTATTCACTTCAGGTGGGATCTAATACATTGGTAAGCATTCCAAATTAAAAACCGGGGTACGAGAAAAATTGGGGGCGCTTCTTCCTGGAAATCTCCTCACATCTCTTTAACTACAGAAAAAAAATTGCGACCTGGTTGGTGCAGAAAATTTTAAGCGTGTCTTTGACAAAGACTACATCTTTCAGAGTAGATGTAAAACTGTTAGTCCCATGTATAAGGCCAATTAAAAAAAAGTTTGCATCCAAGTTTTTAAAAAAAGGAAGGCTTTTTATTTTTATCTGTATATAAATATTCATATTTTACCGTATATTATTTGTCCGAAAATATCCATATTTTACCATATATTTAGCATACATTGCAGGGCAAAAGGTTAAAAAAGGGATGATTTAGCATGAATATCTGCCTAATTTCCCCTAAAAATTTCCAAGGCACATTCTGCCCTAGCATTAATTTTGGCCTCCGTCACCATATAAAGTTGTTTGACCCCATGCAAATCGTCTCTTATTTTAGAGCAATTTTAAGCAGTGGCGACACATATTTGACACCTGATATAAGGAGGAGCATGTAAGAGCTATTACCTCTGCAAAAATCAGAAAATTAATTGTGGGAATCTTGCCAAATAGGCTTACAAAGGTCATGATTTGTATGTTATAGCACCCTCTAAATTCTCCATAGAAATTTCGTAAAATTTACACAGGATGAAGTTAGTGGAATAAATAATCTATTAGTTTTTAAAGTGTGTCGCCATTGATATTTTTTTGTTCTATTCTGGCTGTGTCGACCTTTGGCCTCACCTGCCTAGGGCCACGCGGCTACTCTACCCCTCCTGCCAACCCACTGGCTACATCACTGCAAGTAGTCCTCTCTGATATATTATGACGTGTATGCTACTATCTACAACACCAGGTATAGAACTTTGCACTTTGTTATTTCCTTATTGCGTGGTACTGACCAGGACCTATAAAACTAGGGCACTGTGGTTTTACTACCACTACCAGTACCACAAAAATTGTTTTGAAGACCTAAACTTGACAAGGTAAATCCTAGTTTACTAATTAGGCCTACACCATTAGCTCTATTAGGCCTACTGCCGACAATATCAATCTTCAGTCCATCTCACTGAAAAGAGGTTTTTTATGTCTTTGCCATTTAATATAGAAATATGTATATTGAATTGTGGAATGGCTGGAGTATCATAAATTACACACTAGCGGGTGACAACATCACCTTATGACCATAGAAATAGCAATTGTGATATTTTTATGGCCTGTGTGTGTGTGCTACTGGATTGATTTGGACAAAGGTTGCAGCTCACAAATTTCCGTATTTCAGTAAACAGTAATTAAAGTTGGCATTTAGATGCTCAGTGCTGTCATTAAATGGAACTGTCTTCATCTTCTTTTTACTCTGAAAGTAAAATCCTGTACATCAAACATTTGGTTAAACAGAGAGAACAAAAATACATGCAGACGCCCTGAACACAGCAGTGTCATTCTGTCTGTCATAGTTTGTGGAACGGGCCAAAGGTCACATTATGTCACCAACATGTCGCACCACCCCGCCCCCCCCCTTTCCACCACGTTACATCTGCCCGCCTCCTCTTCAACACCAAGTTACATCATCGTAGCCCTTACGGAACTCATAACTGCATGCAATTATTAAGGGTTAACATTTTGACCACAGACAATACACACACACCACAACATATGACCAAAGTATCCCTATTTCTTGCAGATGACACCAAAGTGTAGCAATCTTTGATTTTGCAAAGACCGTGCAATTTTGAGCTACTTGCTGCAAGGGCCATCACATGTTTGGGAGGGGGAGGGCACTCACTATGAAATGGTCAGATTTGGGTATAAGGCTGGTGCTCTCAAACTCAGGGGTCATTCAGGAATCTCAAAACATATTCAACTAGAATCAGAAACATTTAAACTAGTATTTAATTTTTCTGAGACGTGGGCTCCTGGGAAAAAAAAATTAAAATAAAAGCTTTTACATTTTACACAATTCCTTAGTCACTGTTGGTCTTAGTTCTTTGGAAATAGGCTGGGTTTCAAGGCTTCAGGCACACATCCCTGCAGTGGCGTAGCCAAAGGGGGGGGGGGGGGCAGTGGGGCCGCGGCCCCCCCCAATAATGATTTCGTCGTTTAGATGAGCCGTCGGTCACTTGAAATTCCAGGTCATGGCACTTGCAGCCGGATTGTCCGGCAAGTATAGTTTAAAGTTCATGGCCAGCGTGGCGCCGTTAAAATTTTTAAAAATCGTAAAAAATTTAGCCCTCAGAAGACATTTAACAAGCATATACAAACCCAAAATTTTCAGGGCCCTTCGCCCCCCTCTCACCCCAACCGGGGCTTCGCCCCTGGACCCAACATGGGCCCTAAGCGGGCCCCCTGGACCACCCATTTTCTGTCGTTGAGATGCGACACTACTGGCCCCCCAATATGAAAATCCGAGCTACGCCACTGCCGTCCTTCCCTGTCATTAAATATTCGTATCCCCCACCCAATATAGGATTAATCCCAACTCAGCAGATGATAAGGAGGCAAAATTCCGCAAACTACGACAATTTATAGGTGCACCGCAAGCAGAGATTTCAAGGCATCATATATCAAGGTCATATGTAGTGATTTTCACATAGATTAGACATTCAAGATTTCTTACTTGTGTCTTTGCTATAAGAACTTCAAGGCGCGGATCTAGGAGGGGCGCTCGCCTCCCGGTAATTCTGCAATATCTTCAAAATCGCCCATTTTGGACAAGTGTTCCGCCTTCAGCCCCCCGGTAATTTTGACGTTTTTCAAATCCTGTATCTGCCCCTGAACTGTCCTTAAAGCGAACAATAGGTGATTTTGATTACAAAATTTTGTATTTGCTCAATACAATTAGAAATTTCAAAATTTTTGTACCAAAGATAATTCTCAGCTTGATCCTTTCAGATGAGGATAATTTTGATGGAAAGTTTTACAACGGTGCAAAAATCAGGATTTTCAATAATTTTAGAGACAACTGATATGTGAAATATCTCGCCACACCTTTAAGGTGAAATTTGAAGGAAAGGGAATAACAGGCATTACCTTATTCCACTTCCTATACCAAGATGAATCCTGAACTCAGGGAATCTCAACTATATTTGCCCATGGGCCAAAGAGCATCAAATATACTTTTTTAAAGACGCATTTCTTCTCGGGCGCATATGGGGGGGGATGGGGGTGCAGGGAGTGTGGTCACACCCCCAACCCAAAAAAATCCACAAATAGGGCAAAAGGTTCAAAATTTTGATAAAAAGGTCGAAAATTTAAAGAAATTTTGGGTGAGAAAGTCCACTTTTTGGTGATGAGATGTTCAGAAAGTCCAAAAAAGACCATTTTAGGGCAGTTAGGTTCACTTTTAACAAAAAGGTCCACTTTTTCTAAGTCCCGCACCCCCAAAATAAATCCTGTGTACGGCCCTGTTTCTTTTCTATACGTTTTGGGTTAGTTGGTGTGCCAAACATCATTGGTTGGTGGGATATGACAGACCGATTTGGCCAACACCAGCTAACACCAGCAAATCCATGCTGCCTCAAGTTAACTTGTCCTCTCATGGGTTGAATCTCTTGAGAGCCAGCAAAGGCATAGGTAAGGAGGAGCTTAAAATTAGTAGTAGTACAGGACAAAATGGGTAAGTTACTCAAATAAAGAAAAATATTTGTCAACAATTGCAAAAAATGGGGCAGTCTTATTTGGTGCTTGTTATTGGCCTTATGTCTTAAAGGGGCATTTCGTGATCCACAACCTCGTCCCCCCACTTTCATATCATCTTAATCGTTATCCTTAGTAATTCATGTGTACCTAATATTACATGCAAATTCGGTCATATCTGTAAGAAATTCGCAATTTTGTATTTTCTGTCCGTAAACTGACAGAAATTACAGCACAGTGGCCTATGGGACCTTGGGAAACAAAAACTGCTCATAACACAAAACCACAAGATCGGGATCAACTCAAGCTTTGTGAATAAGCTTTTCTCAAGGATATCTAGTGCCCGGATCTAGTGATCAATGAATAAAACAGAAGATGCTGGAATCACAAAATGCACCTTTAACACAGGCTTGACATTCCCCCACACCACCAGCGAACAAACTCGGGAAATGAACGATGTTTCCCTAGCACCACGCTAGAACACTCGTATCTTCCCTGACCGTACACATTTCCGCACTGCCGTACATGAGAGTGATGAAACTTCGCCCATTGCACTATTATATCGAATTGTTTTTATAGATCCTGATTCAACCATAGCTCACATTTAAAAATTACTATCCATTTTGCTGTTATAGCTGTGTCGGTAATAATAATAATTAAAAAACAGCCGATTCATAACATTTACACTACGCTCCCTCGCATCGGTTGCTATGTACGTACGTACGTACAACATAGCAACCAATACACGCATTGCATCATACACCCGAGCCGAAGCCCCTGGTATACTGTTCTTATTTTCCAATTTAAAAAAATTCCATCCTTCAGATCACTGCAAAATTAAGGGAATCAACTAATAAGACATTGATTCAGATGTTTGGTACGTAAAAAAATGATCTGAAGGTAAATTTTTTTCTCACGCCAGTGAGTCTACTCTTGATTTAGCAGATGTCTCACTTGTACATTTCACCCCTAATGGTAACAGTGTTCAGGGTAACCTGTGTAACAAATTTTATACTGTAATGAGACTAGTCACATGACACCTTCTCAATTCATACAGTCTCATTGCTTAATGCACATTTCAAATATA
>JAMKCH010028690.1:0-33084 GCA_023653785.1 Ophioderma brevispina | reverse complement strand
CAGGCCTTGCAGGAAAATTCTCAGAAATTATGCAAATTAGGTACTTAATTAGCATATTTCACGGCCACAATCTAATTAGGTCGAGAACTCACCAACCCGCTTCTTTCCACCAAGTTACATCACTGTCACCCTTACGGAACTCCAGATAAATGGTATACAACATGGGTTAACATTTTTGTCACAGACGGACGAACGGACGGACGCTGCTCATTTCATAGTCCCCGTTCCGAACTCGTTCGGCGGGGACAAAAATAACATTTTAGTGACACACACATACACACTGACAACAGATTGCTAAGTGGTCCTGCCAGCTATGCTGGTTGCCCACAAAAATAAATAGGCTTTTAACTGACCCCAAGGAAGTTATGGTTCAGTGATCTCTTAGAAGTCAAAGTGGATTATTAGAGTGTTCAATCATTTCATTCACCCAGTATAGATAACACATTCTACTCTACTGAATGGTGATCATTTAAACTATCCAAATCTCATCAAGGTAACTGTAATATAAAAATACAATTGGAAGACAAAAGAATTTGTTGCTAAGGCCAAAAAAAAAAAATGTTGTATTGGAGTAACCCGCCCTACCCTAATTTTGAAATCAAGCCCTGTACAAAGTATACCTACCCTAAATTTTTTTATTGATTTTCAAAAATCTTATTTTTCAAGTTGATTTTACCCTGATTTTTAACCGATTTTCTCAATATTTTTTTTGTTTTTTGTGTTCTGGTGTAACTTTGGCAACTTCTCTTGAAGATTTTCAATAATAAGAGTCAAAAGTATCAATATTAATAACATTACATAGAGTATGTGTGATGATTTGATGTAGTAATGCATTATTAAAAAAAAAAAAAAAATCCGCCCGCCCTACCCTATTTGGCACTGGCCCGTTACTCCAATACAACCATTTTTTTTTTGCCTAATGAACATGAAAGTGACAAAACATTGTGAAAAGGCAAAACAATCTTGTGATGTGTAAACGTATCTCACATAACATTAAGTTATAGTTGGTGGATTATTTTTCCAAGCGCGCACTCCGCGTAAAAGCAGTCAGATACTCAGTGATTTGATGCATGCTTTGACCAATTACAAATTGCGTTCCAACATGTGTGTTCCTCCGAGTCAATATATGTTACGCTGGGCTGGCGCATGATCGATTTTGTCAGAGAATACATCCACCTACTATTGTAATGAATACAGCTATAGAAATTACTTTTTTAATAGATGATTCACATTTCTCAACTTAATACAATAGCCAACAAAAAATGGCAATCAAGTTATCCATTGATGGTCATTTATTAGTTATATAATCAACCACCCACATATAAATTTAATTACTTGGAATGTAATTATCACTTTCTCTGCTCTGTATGGCCCTATTTGCTGTTACCCAAGATAAGTTAATTTTGATGTGATGTGATATACAATCTACCTATTTAACTTCAGATTTTGCTTTGGTCTCAAATACAAAGTTGATAATTAAATGTCTAGAAACACTTTGGCATTTACACTATTTTTAGTGTTTATCAAAAATTATCTATTTTACAAAACAGTTCATTGTTAAGAAATGATTGTAATTACATATATATATTACAAAATTACGTGTTCATTGATAATTTTGTTGTTGATATAAAATCAGTGCTGCTACTAATAAACTGTCCTGAGACATAATTATATTGCCTGCTGAGCAACATTGACAATTATATAGCTAAATTGAATTCTTCTTGACCACTGAATTCAATTTTCCAACAAATCTTGACATAACTATCTTGTTTGTTTTCAAAATGTTTTTAATAAATTCAATTTTTGCCAGCCTGTGTCCACTTTCCTCAATGAAGGTGTATTTTAAGACACATTTAAAAAAAAATTGTACCCAAAAATGATCAAAATTTAATAATTTGACAATTGCCCTGAAGCCAAATCCATTGATCATGCAGCTACCACAATTTAAAGAGACACTGCCAAATTTGAAAAATAGGGCACCCTCTAGATTGTCAAAATGTATATTTTGCATGGTTATAAAGCTTATACATTAGCCCTCACCTGAAATTATTAAGCCCAAATCAGCACGCTTATGGGTAACCGGAACTATTTTATAATTCAGTAGACAACGTGGAAATTACATTTCACACAAGACGACACACACATGAGTTGATTCCCATGGCATGCACCTTGTTTGACCGGTCTGTGATATTTGTGGTTTCAATATCAATGAGTACGGTCTATGATATTCATATAATAGACACATTTGTTGATTAAAGTTACCGAAAACTTAAAAGTTATATCTTTAGCCTCTTTTAATGTCCGTATCTGCTTTTGGGCATGTTATTTTTATGTGTAAAATATATCTCTATTCTTCCAATGGCCTAGACTATCATTTGTGAGCAAATTGAAGAAATTTCCTATATTCTGAAAATGTGCCAGTGCCTTTATAATGTGATTTGCAGTGAAAAAACAAACTTCTGGTCACTCCACTCAGTAACAATAGTCATGTAACAAACATTGTACATATGGAATAATCATGTTTCAGTTTGTATGATTCCCTTTACTTCTCAGTAGGAAACAAAACAGTTAAATATAAAACTAGTCATCAAACATTTCCAACTTCTGAACTGGCACAAAGATGTGGTGCTTCAGCGTTCACTGGCAGGGGCAAACCATTTTCATTTTCTTTGGTATTCTGATGTATCAAATCTTGATATTACCTTCATTTGGTAAGTTTCTGATACAACTTGAGAGTACGCATCTGTAGTGCCTTATCTGATTTATCTATTTTGAGAGCTTGCAAGAAAAATGGAAGGGCGCCTGCCTCGTCTCCCTTTCTCAGGCTCTTCCTGGAAAAAAAGAAACAAACACAAAATTTAAATGAAAAACAAAACAACATTACAATGCTTGTTTGAAGAATGAAGCTTTATAATTAAATAACAATCCTTTTGAAGCAGAAAACAGGTAATAAAGTTATGAAAAGCTGATATTTGCATTAATTACCAGAAGGATAATTTTTTTTTTGACAGGAGTGGCACTCTCCATACTGGGACCTAGTCAAATAGGTTGGATGGGGATGGTGAGGGGAGTTTTTAGTTAAGGCAAAATGCTTCTGCAGGTTATGGCGGTCTATTAGTCTTCATAGATGAATTGCTAAAGCAATGGTCCCCATATTTTATACTGTCAATCACCGTCGATGCCTCAACTGAAATTGTAAAAATGGAAAGGCTCTTAGTTGTGTTTTTCCACTCTTATTCAAGACATAGCATTGTATACTCTTTAATCTTCCCCCCCCCCCCCCCCCCCCAAGGGTATTAATATTAGGTAGATAGAAGTCAGTAAGGGTTATATAGTGGGACCATTTCTTTATTAATTTCTACCAAATTCTGTAAATGTGTCATGGATTGCCTTTGACCACTGCTTTCTTATGGACAGCTTAAAATTTCAAACCTAACGTAACAGTAAACTTGTTGGAAGTTGGTACGAAAACAAACGTTGCTGTTCTTGTACTATTCTTAAAACATGGGAAACCCTGATTCTTTAAAAACTATAAAATAAACAATTATTACTTTGTTCCTGACGTATACATCTCGCTATATCGTGCTTTGTTATAAATGAGGCAATAGTATTAGCTTCCCATACCCTTACCTGCCTGGTCCATGTCTTGGGGCAGTTGCGTAACATGTTCCACTTGAAACTTTTGACTTTGATCCTGTTAACTATTGGCTACACTGGGGTCATGGTAGTGGTACCAGGTGTGGGGGGGCCATTATCCCCCATTTTTGTTTTCTTCCCCTCCCCCCACCAGGAAAATATTGACATTTTGGCAAAAAAAAATTCATCTATTTTGGGCCAAAAAAAACACCAAATGTGGCAAATATCAGTGATATTGGCCAAAATTGGGAAGTCCCCCCCCAGGAATTTAACTTTAGCTCCCCAAATTTCACTTTTTCAGTTGTGCCCCCCCACCCCCCCCCGACAATTTAAGTATGGTGCCGCCACTGACTGTGGTTAGTAACACACAAGAGTTACTTTTAACTATAATTCCATTTTGTCATCCCATTATTCATTGGGAATAAAAGAAGAACTTGTTAGAAATTAAAATTGGCACACACACATTATGGGATGAAGTCTGGTGAAATATTTAAAGAAAAAGGATTGCATGGAGTTATCTTCCAGCAAAGCTGAATAAGTGATTGTATTCACAAATTGAAATTGAAATTTCTTGATCGAAGTGACTATTTCACCCAGCTGTGTTATGTCAACTGTCACTAATGGACCTCAACTTCATGTACCACTTGGGAGTTAAAACCACGTTTATCTGAAGTCTTGATAATGGGCTTATGGTTTTTGGCATAACAAATCGACAGGATGCATCTTTATCTGACAACACTCAAATGTAGAAAGTTTATTTGGCGGGACAGTGATGAAAAGTGAGGAATTTAGAAATGATAAAATATATTTATTCAATGTTTTAATATATAGAGAAATTACATGTCTGGTAGTGTAGCTGTTAAAGGGAATGGCAGCCGTTGCAAATATTTTTGGGTGTTGTTTTTAGTAAATCAAAGCTATAAGCATTTTTTTTATTTTTTTTATTTTTTTTATTTTTTTTCCCACAATGCAATTCCAATACTATTTTGCACGAAATAGTGCAAATTACGGTGCTGTAATAGCAAAAGCGTATCAAATGGCATTATCAACCAATATCTATTTCTGAAATTTATAAAAAAAGTAAAAAAAACTGGGGGGGGGGGATTTTGAATTCAGTTCCAATAATATATTTAGCCTTCTTACAGATCCTGTTAACAAAGTACGATTCAAGGATTGAATGAGATTTATTTTTACTTGACATAATTAAAGATGAAATTATATCTTAAGGACTCATTATTAATCTAAGTTGATAATGTGATGAGGTAAAGTTGATGAAAGAGTGCTTGAAAGTGTAACATGTATTCTTTATTCACGTAACTGTATTTAGCATTGTAGCTGCAGTACTAAATTATCACCTAGGCTACTGTTTCTAGTTTCAGCTGCTGGTTGACGAATGTCAAACAATTTATTACCAAATTCAGGATGCATTTCCTGTGACATGATCATGAAAAGTCACATATGCAGGTCAATAAAATCATTGCTAGGTCATCCCTACAATGTTATGTATGTGATCCATGGGAGTCATCTGTTGCTTGTTCAGTTTATTACAACCAGCCAAATCCCTTACAAAAAATGTAATAAGAGAGTGACATGGATTTCCTGCTAGATCGGACTGTGTGAAGGGGAGGCAATTATCAACCATAGCTTCTATAATTTTGTGGTTCTCAGTTAACGTTACATTAAGAAATTATTAGCCAATCTGAAGAAATATGCAAATAAGATACTTAAAGGTGCATTTCGTGATTTCAGCGCCTTCTGTTTTATTCATTGATCATTAGATATCCTTGAGAAAAGTTTATTCTCAAAATTTGAGCTGATCCTGATCTTGCGGTTTTGTGTTATGAGCAATTACTCGGTTCCCACCTCAGGTTCCCACAGTCCCATAGGATACTGTGCTGTAATTTCTGTCCGTTTACGGACAGAAAATACAAAATTGCGAATTTCTTACAGGTACGACCGAATTTGCACGTAAGATTGGGCACACATGGATTACTAAGGCTAACGGTTCAGATGATATAAAAATCTCAACATTTTTAGGTAAATCGGGGAACGAGGCTGTGGATCACGAAATGCCCCTTTAATATCCATATTTGTTGATGACAAACAACATAAAAAATACTTGTGTCCAACACTATTCATAAAACAAGTTTCATATAAAATTGGATCCAACTGAGTCCAAAACACAAATTTATTGGTCCCAATATTTTCAACTCATGAAGATGAGACCAATATATTGTATAGAAAGAATGGACCCAATATTATGATTATTATGCTTTCAGAATCTTTATCACATAAAGAGACAAAGGCAGCCATTTTGAGAAAAATAGGTGCTTTTTGAGTGTTTTATAGGTAATTTTTATGTTGAATGAATGATATGTATTTGTTTTTTTGAATAAAAATGCAGTACAAATAAACTAATTAAGTTTTGTGTGAATTTCAATGATAATTTATGAAATCCAATTTTGTCTCAGTGGAAAAAAAATAGGGACAGTGGTCACAAATAGGTCGCCCGATTATGTAGTCAAAGAATAACTGGATCCATCACTGCACTTAAAAGCTAGACAACATTTTAACCAAAAGTGTATACCGCATGCACAACATATAATGACCTAAAGTGACCCCTGAATGATCTTTGACCTCCTCATCTGTGACCCCACATAAGACCCTTGCCTCAATGTATAAGCATACCAAGTATGGTTTGGATTGATTGAGCCCATATTTATTGGTCGAGTTATGAGTTGCAAAAATATTGGGAGAGACATAGTCGAGCCCAATATTTTAAAACTCATAATGAGACCAATAAATATTGGGCGAAAATCATCCAATTTTATCATTATTATGTTTTGGATCCAATATTTTCCCACACACATGGATCCATACAAACATAATAATTAACTTTATCCTTCACTGCACTAAAATGCTAGACATTTTAACCAAAAGTGTGTACCACATGCACAAGATATGGCCCTAAGTTACCCCTAAATGACCTTTGACCTCCTCATCTGTGAGACCACATAAGACACCTTGCCTCAATGTATAAGCATACCAAGTATGAACTTGATCCATCAGTGCAATAAAATGCTAGACAACATTTTAACCAAAGGTGTATACAACATGCACAAGTTATGACCCTAAGTGACCTCTGAATGACCTTTGACCTTCTCATCTGTTACCCCACATAGACCCTTTGTCTCAATATATAAGCATACAAAATATGAACTTGATCCATCACTGCCCTAAAAAGCTAGACAACATTTTAACCAAAAGTGTATACAAAAGTTTGACACTCACACACACAGACTGACGCATGAATCATGCTGCCATAAGGACTTTCCTATCGGACGACCTAAAAAAAAAAGGGAGAGCGGTCCCAAATAGGTCGTCCGAGTATGTGGTCAAAGAATAACTGTATCCAACACTGCACTTAAAAGCTACACATCATTTTAACCAAAGTATATACCACATGCCCAAGATATGACCCAAAGTGACCCCTGAATGACCTTTGACCTCATCTGTGACCCCCACATAAGACCCCTTGCCTCAATGTATAAGCATACCAAGTACGAACTTTATCCATCACTGCACTAAAACGCTAGACAACATTTTATCCAAGTGTATACCACATGGGTTAGATATGACCCTAAGTGACCCCCGAATGACCTTTGACCTCATCTGTGATGCAACATAAGACCCCTTGCCTCAATGTATAAGCATACCAAGTATTAGCCTTGTTCAAGGCTGTCTGCTAAGAACTGACAAACTTGCTATTTTTTTTATTGAAATTTATTCTCAATTATTTTGAACATTGTGCTTGCAGGTTTGAAATCAGTGCCTTAGCATTGAAGGGGCTACCCTGTCTAGAGAAAGATTCAATAAAAAAAATAAATTGGTATACTCCTTGGTGGTCTGTTGTGCATGCTGGATCTGGGAGCCTGCTAGTCTGGGTATAAAACCACAAATACCTATGGTGGTCAGGTGAAGTGGCTATGTTACTCAGGGCGACAGCCTTGTTCTAATTGCTTTGTGGTTTTAATCTTCCCTGTATAAAACTCATATCATTTTTTTTGCAAATGCAGAAAAAAACTTACAAGGTGCTCTGCCTGAGTGGAATTTATTGAACTTGCTATTGGAAGACTGCAAGCATGGAACATAGGCCAGGTGGAATTAGAGCCATTAAATTAGGTGATTGATAAAATGAATTTTTGCCATGGTATTGCTTTCTTTAGTTTTAGGGAGGGGGGAATATGCTCCACTCCTCGCATGAATTCTGCCTAATATGATCTGTGACATTATTTGTATCAGACGTGTGAACCAGTGAATGAAGGCTAACCAAGTATGAACTTGATCCATCACTGCAATAAAATGCTAGAAAACATTTTAACCAAAAGTGTATGCCAAAGCTTGACACACACACACACAGACTGACGCACGAATCATACTGCCATAAGGTCTTTCCTATTGGGTGCTGTGAGTATGAAGACCAAGTCCAAGTTGTCTTTGTAAAATAAATATTGCAAAACAACATTCCAAAAATTGATACCTGCAAAGTAACATTCCCCTTGAGATGTGATCCTGATATATGTGCAGGGTTGGTTAAAGATGAAAATGTTGCAAATTGTGATTTCAAAACACACAAATCATTGACAGATTCCCAGTTCAGCCACCACTCTGCGCAGGGCTTGAAATAAGGAAACAGGGATTTAAGAGGGCCTGAAGATAAAAGCATCAACGCTGAAAAAGTGTGGGAATTTAGGCTAAAAGCCAAAAGGGCTGAATGAAAAAAATCTTGAAAACGCCAATGGCGGTAGGGACGGATTGCTTTTTCTCCTAGGGTATGGTGCAGCTCTAGGGCGTTGAATAATATGGGTGTACATTGTGTATGTATAGTCTTACTGAACGCAAGAAGGTGGACACCAAAAAAAGGTCCATAAGCCAGTCGCCTGCATGGAAGGCACTTCAAGCTAAGTGGACTGTTGGACCCACACCTCAACAAAACTCCATGTATCGGCAGTTTGGCGGGCGCCTAGGAGCTTATCAAAGCCATAGGTCTAAACACTTCAGTATTAGACTAAAATATATTGAATTTGGCTACTACTCTAACTTCATCTAGAAAAAAAAGAGTTGACTTTTGGGAAAGGTTGACCTGTTTTGACCATTTCCCCACCCCCTGTCAGACCCAGGGGAGGACCATGGGGAATGAATTACATGGTTATAGGGGCTGGTCCCTCCTAAAATATAATTAGGTTTGACTACTCTACTATCTGGAAAAAAGTTATGGCAAAAGTTTAATCTTTTGTATGCGACAACACCACACACATATCCACACATCCAGACATTGCCATTTCATAAGCCGGATTTGCTGCGCATCCGTCCAAAAATAAAATTGCAGAAATTTTGAGTAACTGAAGGCCTGAATTCAGGCTATAGCCTGAAAACTTACATCCCTGAGGAAGAACAAATTTCAAGTTTGGCTGTGACTAAAGCTCAGAATAGATTAGGTTGCGGCCAAAACAGAAAGTAGAAAGAGAAACAGGATGTTGGGCGTCACCTGGGGTCATTGGTTGGTACCACTCCTTTTTTAGGGGTGTTAATAGTTATTTTGGCCCCTGTATAGGCCTTTATTAGAGACTATCATGGATCAAAAAGTTCAATGCAATTAGTGTTTTATGAAAAATGCACACTTGTTATTCAATTCAAAGTATTAGATAACAGCACCACTATAAACTAGACTCCAAGTTACTTGAATAGATAATTAAATAATATTAGCAGGTATTACTTACTCTCCTTGGCTCAAAAGTTGTGTGTACTTATTATAATCATCATCCTCTTCCTCCTCCTCCTCATATGAATCTTCTGAATTGCACTCCATATCTTCATTATCCTCATCTTCATAATCCCCTTCTTCATAATCCCCTTCTGCATCTTCATAATCCCCTTCTGCATCTTCTTCATAATCCTCTTCTGCATCTTCAGAGTCATCCACTTCAACTTTCACCTGGTCCTCCTCAAGAGAATTTTCATTCTCTTCATCTTCAGTTTCTTCTTCAGAGTCTTTCACTTTAATTTTTCTCTTGTTCTTTTCAACAGAGTCAATTATGCTTTCTTGTTCCTCACTTGCTGAGGTACTCCTTGTATCTTCGCCAACTTCTTCATCTGTACTTCCAAATCCCTCCTCTTTCTCATCCTCCAGTTCTTCATCACTTGGAGGCCTTCCATCAACAGTTGCATCATGATCTAAATCGTATTCCTTATCTATAGCAGCCTTTCCCTCCTCATGTTTCAAATCTTCATCACTTTGGGAAGTACCATTCATAATGCTATCACCATCCATATCTAAGTCATTATTACTATAGCTTCTGTCTGCTCTTTGGTTCAATTCCTGTTTGTCAAAATTCCTTTCTCTACCAAGTTTAGACTGTTCTAATGAAACATTGTCAAACTTATGCTGCAGCATCTCCTTTGGAGTAGGAATTTTAAGGCTGCTATCATCAACTGAAAGTAATGGTTCATTTTTGATATCTGTAAGGTAAGACCCCAGCTCAGAGGTATTTGTATCATCTCCTCTCTCCTCCTCCTCCCCTTCTTCACTTTCTTCATCCTCTGAATCTTGAATAACAAAGACTTCTTCTTTGTTGGGAGTTGGTCCTAAAAACACATCAGAGGTGTCTATTGAATCATCTTCATCTCCTGGAAATGTTAAATTTATAACAAAGAAATTGTTAATTTAATTGACATCATGTACTTCATGTAGTTTAGGGTTTGGTAATTTGGCTGAATGAAATCACATGACATTATTCAAGTAGGGATCACAATACACATAAATTGGAACAACAGAAAAAATGATTATGGCTGAGTACACTGGCATCTGTGCAAAGTATCAGGAAAGAATAAAAACAAATATTTGGCCATGGGATCAAAAGGAAAAAAAAATTGTTTTGATTACATACTTTGCCAAAGTAAACCATTTTCCCACTATAAATACTAATAAATATTATAATTACCATTTATTGGGTATGGCAATTGTAAAGGTTGCACTTTTTTTATGAAATGAATAAAATGCCATCTCAATTTCTTTTCTGAATAGTCCTGCATCATGTAGGAATGTTTTTTTTTTATATCAGTGTTACTCTTAGTTTTCTTAAAACAGGCAATCAAACTTCACTGAAACCCACTTAAGTGCAACCCTAAATCAACTTCACAAAATTTCTTCAAAGCCTATGCAAAATTAATATGACCTCGGTGAAAAATTCTTCACCTAAATTAGAAATGGGAGTTAACATTTAATTTTCTATTTGTGTACTGATCAGTATTTTTGTTTGTGTACCCGTGTACACATTGATAACATTACATGAATACATGACAAGTGCCGAATTTGGCGCCTCCACAAAAATGCAATTCTAACACCATAAAACGTTTGTAATCAAGTTACCCGGCTTTGTATTCAGTCCTGATATAATCCAGAAATGTAACATGTTTTAAAATTTACCTACCTAAAGTTTTTCATTTAGATTAAGCAGTTAAATATTCCAAACGCCCAGGGAAATACCATGAAACTACTGGCCCTGCCATATTTTACTTTTTTTTTGTAGATCACTTTTCTTTAAAGGTCCATGGCCCGATCGCTAATAGCCTCGTCCCCAGATTTTACCGGAAGTGATCAAATTTTGGTATCAGAAGAAAGCTACTATTTTTCTCATTTACCCTGTGAAATTGTAGAGCGAAAGGATGTTTGGTTTGGAAGTTATGAACGAAAATGTGCCCCATTTTGGTCAACCAATATTAATATTACACAGTACCCTATGGGGCTTACAAAATCACCTTTTTAGCTCTCACATCAAAACGGATTGAAATATCGGCGCGAAACTTTATACAGATGGGGTTTTGGAGTGAAGGCCAATCTATCAAGATGAAAACTTCATATCCTTAAATCGGGCCATCCCCCTTTAAATGCAGTACCAAGTAATTATGCATACAAGAACTCAACTTACAAGGGATTTCCATATTTCTGTAAAAATCATAAATTATTTGAAGCAGCAGCACTGTAATTTATAGCTTTTATTTTTTACAGATGGCAGATAATTTTGGTGAAAGTGCGACTTCAGTAATTAATGCTGAAAAATAAGCAAGTTGTTTTTGCCAAGTAAACGGGTACTGAAATTTATAAACATGAAGTGGTCTTTCCATTTGTGTCCAAACATGTACACGTCCCAGCACTAACCTAAATCTTGTAGCCTCATTGCTCTATCCCTGGCAGCACGTGGCCGTGTTATTATTTCGTCCTCTTCCTCCTCCTCCACCACATATTTTCTCTTTCCATCACTGGAATGAGAATGGTCACTTGACTTTCTCTTCTGCCCCATCTCCAGTTCATCACTTAGTGCTGGTGTAACTGCCAGGGGGCTTTCTACCACTAAACATGTGGTCTTGTCTAGATGGCCATGATCAAAGGATGCTTCGTCTACGGTCTTTTGCACCTTCAGATGGTGTTGCTGTTTGGATTTGTCTTGGACGGCTGGTGATGGAATTGCACTGAAGGATTTTCTTGAACTCTTTGAGGGTGTAGGAATGTGGAGGTCCAAGTCCTGCAATATTTAAAAGAATTCATTTAAAAGTAAATGGTAAATGGATTTATTTCCATTATAAATTGTGCTTTGTGAATTTGTAATGATGTTGAGCACAACAATGTTTGAAGGTTTCTCATTTTTCAAAAATTCACACTGAGAATTTAAGCAGTTATTAATGCCGGGCAAAACAGTGGTAACCATTTTATTATATTATTTTATACCAAATATTTGAAAATGAGAACACTTGTGGGATGATGTCTATACAGATCACAAAAAGCAACATCATCATCTTCATTTCATAGGTGAACAAAAGCTTTTTGAATTAAAAATTTCCTTTCTTGAAATGTACACTTTTAAGAAGCTGATACCAATAATTAGTGGTGTGCTTTATATAGTAAATGCAGGGTTCACGATCTGCCCTCACGGTTTGTGAATGGGGAGAAGGGTTACATGAAGTGACTAATACATGGGATCCTATGCACAGGTTAATCAATCGACATGAGGACACACCAAACAACTTTACCATTCTGACCTTTTTCGGGCTACAAAGGTCACATGAGGTCACCAACATGTGGGACACTACCCAAGGGCCATTGTATCTGAGTGTTATGAAAATCAACATATTTGAATACACCAAGTAATTTTATAATGCTGACCTTTTGTGGGCCAGAAGGGTCACATGATGCCACCAAGGTCACATGAGGTCGCCAATATTTGAGACTCTACTCAAGGACCATTGTATCCAAGTGTCATGAAAATTGATTGACTTATGTGGATACACCAAGCAATTTTATAATTCTGACCTTTTTTGGGCCACAAAGGTCACATGCGGTCACCAACATGTGTGACACTACCCAAAAACCATTGTATCCAAGTGTCATGAAAAATTATCAACAAGTGGATAAGCAAGCAATTTGATAATTCTAATCATTTTGGGCCATGACCTCTAGATCTCTCAGATCCCACTCATGAGAGGTTTAACCTGTGGGACATTACCCAACGACCATTACCTGTGGCATTTAAATGTGCGCATGTATGCGGAAACAGCGGGCAGTTATCTTTAGGGTTAACAATTGGGTCACATTTTGACCACAGACAGACACGCACACTAGCAAAGCAATCCCTATGTGCCCTCTTACAGACGACACAAAAATGCAGAAAACAGCCATATATAAAAAACACAAATACTACTTTGGACTGTGTTGGAATAGTGCAAAAGAAACTGGGAATATTGCACCAATATGTGTGGTACACTCTGGTTATACTATGTTATACTATGGTTGAGTGAGTCCATTTGTTTTGTGAAGACCGGGAATGAGGGACGTTAGCCTATACTGAGGATTAATACTAAATAGTAACTCAAAAGTAAACATATTCTTAGCAAATCTGTGAAAAAAATTTAAAGAAGCTGATTTCAACTGATTTTGGTAGTTAAAGGTGTCAACATGTACCAAAAAAGGGAGTTATCGTGAGGGGGGGAAACAAGGTCAAACCCCATTGAATACAATGGAATGTTGACTTTGGTGCCCCCTACATTGGAACTAAGATTTAAGACAGTCAAAACTATTTATTCCTTATTTTAATCCTATGAGCTCCATCAATAATTGGCACCTTTTATCCAAAATCAGAGTATAATTTAAAATTTGACCCTTGTACAAACTGAAAATGGAAAAATGACTGGTCATTTTATGGGATTTTTGAAGTTTTTAGCCTATAACTCAAAAACTTTCGGCTGCTGCAGATAGTACAAACTATATACCTTTTTGGAATTTTTTATTTTTTTTACATAATGTTAACTGAGTAGACTTTTCAACATGAGTGGATCAATTTCAAAATTTGACCCCGTTATGACCTTTGACTCCCGAAAAACAATTCCCCACCCCCTACGATTAAACTCATTTTTTGGCCGTAAATGTGACACCAACCTACCAAAATCAGTGAAATCAGTTCTTTAAAAAATTTCACAGATGAAAAAATTACTTTAGGGATAATAAATAAAATATGACAGAAGTAAAATGTTCACTTTATGTAGACTACAGCAATGTCTAAGAAGTTATAAAACACCAAACCTACCACAAACCACCTTATTTTTCATAAGTACTCCCCTTAAAAATTCCTCCACTATTTTTAATTTAAAGTAAACCTGCAATTCTTCATGCTGTAAATGTAAAAGTGTAAAAGATATTGGATAAAATAAGTCTAAGACTTACATAACAACATTCCAAGGTATCAGCCTTAGCTAAATCCTCCATAGACAAATTAGCAACATCCTCCTCCAAAGACAATGCCCTCATAGAGACATCATGGCAACATCCTCTCCTCCTCCTTACCTTGCATTGAGTACCATTCTTCATCTATCTTCGTGCCTGTAAAGCTAGCCTGTAGACTTTGACAGCTACTGCCACCCTCTTACATGGAGCTTTCTGCTTCGGTTTGACTTCCACCCCTGAGGGATTCAGAATTTGTACGAACTCAAGATGTAATTTATTAACCTGCAGTACAGGTAGGATAATATGTGCTATGTAGTAAACCAAGGAAACAATAACAGTATCCCCCAATTCCCATTGCACAGTCAAGGGAAACTTCCATTCATCAGAGTATTACAAAAAACACCCCCTGGTTGGGATGAGCTATAATACCTAGATACAATGTTTCGTTCATAATTGTTCATATATATGGTAATCTAAAAGAACCGAGTCCTTGAGGGGTGGAAAAGCGTAATGGAGTCATAGAGACACTAGTTTTAAACGTTTTTATTTTACACTGACCAAAATTGTATTGCAGTAAATTGTGTTGGTTCCTAGGAAACTTGCATGTCTGCAGCCTTAGGAGAATATTTTTGGGAATTATGGTTGACAACTTTCCACGTCATAAAGGTACACCATGCTTTAAAGGGAGATCAGCAGTTGAGTGATTTTGCTGATCGAAACATCGAAAAAAAAATCATCACAAAAATTCCTATTTTGGTATTTTTGTAACTGGCATAGATGTGTTAACGGTTGCAACAAGAGATTTCACATATCAGGTGGCCCTAACCAAAATCAAAAGGACTGATTTGGCCTGATTTGCACAAAGCTTTCCATCAACAATTATCCCATTGACAAGGATTAAGTGAGAAAGTATTTTGGTATAAAAATAGTCAAAAACATGTTATGTTTTATAAATCAGATAACTGAGGCAGATTACCTTTCCAATGTTGACTGAAAACATAGCATTTTCCTTCTTGAGAAATGAAATGCCCCAACATACAAATAACACCCCTAAAAAGAATTGGACCGTCCTCAGTGACCCCAGGTCACACCCTGTCGGCATTGCTCCTCCTCAGCTCCGTTTGGGCCCAAGGCCCACACGGGGACCGCACAAACTATTATGTTGTGGGGTAGGGACGGAGAGGGAAGTCAACATGGAAGGAAATCAGCCTCAGTTATATGATTTATAAAACAAACGTGTTGTGACTAAATCATTCCACTGAGCTGATTTCCTTAACCAAGTTGGCTGAAACATATGCATTTCACCTTCGTTGGAATGAATTATTTTCAATCAACAACCAGACTAGCTCCATACTAGTCGGAGGGACAGAAAGTTTACGAGAGCGCCTCAAGGATGCAGCCACCAAAAGGATGGGACGGAGCACCAAAAACATAAAGAACATATGATGGACATCAAGATGCACATAATAAAAGTTGAAACACAGATGCTCACCTAAATCGGAGACTCCGGGGCGGAGTGTCAGGGTCGGCAACTTAGGTATGTGGAATTTTTTGGTTAGATTTAGTGTGTTTCTGCAGAAGAGCCCGCAAAGCTTTCTGTGGCGTTTCTACGGGTTTCTGTAGTACACCGACGAAAACCACAGCTGTTTGAATGTCTCATATTATGACAATAACCAAAATAAAACAAAAAATATGGACGCGACAAGTTTTGACAAAATGATTGATATTTATTCAACAAACTATATCCTGTGTAAATTTTATAAAATTTTCCATTGCGGGCAAATATGATTTTCTTCAAAATCTAGTTAACACGTTCTTATTCTATGGAGAGACTGGCGGGCATATAGAAGGGCGGCTTATAACATACAAAATTACAACCTTTGTAGGCCTAGATGGCAAAGATTTCCGCAATGGATTTGTTGATTTTGCACAGATGATAGCTCTTCTTGCATGTCTCTACTTATATACAGTTGTCCAAAAGTGTGTCGCCAGTGCTTAAATTTGTTCTAAAAAATAAAGAGGACAATTTGCATGGGCAAACAGCTGTGGAAACGTTGTCAGGGAAGCCGTCAAGCGACACTGTTGGCAAATTTCTGCCAATTGAGTTCCGCGGTGGTAGGCCTAAGAGGAAGTGATATTACGAACGAATGAGCCCGGGCCCTGAGGGACCCGCCCCGCACCGGACTCAGTGATAACCGCGGATAATCCATCTGGCTAGCGTCGTTCTTTGACGCAGGGACCATGGGGGGCCGCATGAGTGAAAAACAACCCGTCGTTCGCACCTCGGAGAGAAGCGGTTTGGCGGCTTATAGTACTCCAAGGCCCGAACAGGACACCAACAGGCGATCCTCCGCACCGACGAACTGTTGGCGATCCGGGGTAGGATGATGGTCGAATGTCTAAAGGAAGATGTCTCTTTTGGCCAGGGAAAAGTTCGGCCTGAGAAGAAACAGCTTAACCCTGTCCGGGAGATCTCTGATGCCGAGATTGAGATGTTTTTAATCTAGAGCATTCGTCTCCCGGAGGAAAGTGGCGACCAGGAAGCGTCTTGAGAGTGACGTGCTTAAGCGAAGCTCATTCATAGGTTCAACGGAGGCTTTAGTTGAAGTAGTTAAGAGGGTGTTTAGTGGGTCCCAAGAAGGGACCACCTTCCTAGTAGGAGGTGAGGGTCCGGGTAAAGTGTTGTACATCCCCACAGAAGGAGACGGATTGTTCCATCATCGTTAATGGTAGACCCGTCTGCAAACCCTCTGTGGATAGCTACAGGATGGCGGCCTTATAATTTCTAACGGAACTGGTTTCAAGGCCGCTATCGAAGCGATCAGTGAGGAAGTCAGCGATCTCGGCTACAGTAGCGCGAGTCGGAGAGACTTCTCGTTTCGCGAACACCACCGGAAGTAGGGTCCAAAGACGCTTACTGTAAGCGTCATCGTGGATTCTTTCCGGCGGATATGACGCGAGGCAGCCCTCTGACAGGAAGCCGCTATCTCGGCAGCACGACTTGCCTGATAATGGCACGCAGTCAAGCTAGATGTTCTACGATAGACTGGCGTTCCCCCAGTATGGGAAGTGATATTAGACCGGAAGGAATTGGTAGTCCGTCGTGGCGGAGCACAGACGATCTACCATTGGCCGAAACCAAAGGTGTTTCGGCCAGACAGGGAGCAAGGACGACCCGACATTCCTCCCGCCCGATTTCGACACTAACGGTGGAGAATCGGAATAGAATCGGTGGGAAAATGCGTAGGCGTTGAAACCCCGACCAGTCTATCGACAGGGCTTTGTCGACTGCAAACGCTCCCGGGTCGTGAGTCGGAGAGGCAGTTACAGAGGGGAGCTGGTTGACTCAGCCGAGAAGAGAAAAGATCGATCTGCGGAGTGAGTTTCGAATCTCTCGAAGATCGCCCGAGCTCCTTGCCGGTTCAGATAATTCCGAGGCCGCGTCATGCCGCAAGACCAAATCGCGGCGAGAAGTTGAGGCACCCGAATGTGGACCGCGAGACAAAGAGTGATGGCCCTGTTCTGACAACACGCTATCATGCGCATGCATCGAGGCAGAGGGGCCGGGACCGAGTCCCACCCTGCTTGTTGATATTGGCCACCACCGTGGAATTATCCGTCTGGACCAGGACACCGGAGTTGGTCACCATCGCATCGAAGTGAGCAAGAGTCTTCTCGACTGCCCACAATTCGAGACGAGTGACATGGGCGCGTGCCTCGGTCGGGGACCAGTCCCCGAGATAATCAGATCTAGGGTAAATCCCCCCCCCAACAACCGACTGCGACGCGTCCGTCGTGATTACTGTTTTGACTGGACGCGCGGGGAAAGGAATCCCCTGAGTCAGGTTGGGGCGAGATGACCCACCATGCATGTCAGGTGCTCCCGGCGTTGATGGGGATCAGACGGGAGTCTAGGTGCTTGATCGGCCTGTAGAGCCGCCCGAGGTGAAGTGAAAGCAACCTAATTGTAGCGACAGTACGGGACAAGATCGGAGTGAGACTGGCCAGCAGGCGAGCAAAGCGAAGCCAGTCTCCGAGCGGGGCCTGATTGAGTTTGGCCATAGAGGTCGCGGTTCGAATGACGACCGGCCGACGGTTTCTGCCAATGCCGGGAAAGCAACTGCAGCCGTTGCCACCCGAAACTCAGGTCCTGGGAGGGGGTCAAGCTGGACTTTTCGAAATTGACGATAAAGCCCAGCCTCTGCAACCGGGATTGTTAGAAGGACATCTCGGACGTCGCCAAGGCGACGGTCCGTAGATTAGCCAGTCGTTCCAGGTACATGCAGAGGTTGACCCCTGCCGCCTGAGGAAGGCACCCACTTCCCGGGTCACAACTGTGAAGACCCTGGGAGATGTGGAAAGTCCGAAGGGGAGGACACGCCACTCGAACGACTGGCCCTGGATTTGAAACCTGAGCCAGCGACGGTCGGATTTGTGGCTGGGACGTGGAGGTAGGCGTCTTTCAGGTCAGAGGAAGCGCCCAGCTCCCATTCAAGGGACAGCGCCAGGACCGACGCGAGGGTTTCCATCCTGAAACTTTTGGGCTTGTGATGGAACTGTTTCAGCGGCTCAGGGTTCAGGATTGGGCGCCGATCTCCTGTCTTCTTGGGGGTCAAGAAGAAGGACGACCAGAACCCCTGTGTAAAGGGGGGGTCGAACGGGGAGACAGCGCCCTTCGCCAAGACCAGGGAGACGGCACCTTCGCCAAGACGACGAGGACCTCCGCGGAAGACCTGGTCCTTCGGAGGCCCCGGAAGGGGGTGGGGTGGTAGGTCTCGGCCCGGGAAGTCGGAGGGGGTACGCGGTAATTCGATTGGTACACCCGTTTCACCCGCTCAAACGGGAGAGATGGCTGGCCATTCCCGCACTTAAGAAGACAAGGGGCCGCCCACCGGAGGTGGAGGGACCGCCCACCGGAGGTGGAGGGAATCCCTCACGAAGGAGAGACTCCGCGGACGCAGCGCACTGCAGGGGACCCTTAGACCCTTTTCCCTTCCCAGGCGGACCTCTTGCTTTTGGGCGGGGGGACGGAGTCTTCGCCTGGAAAAAGTAGGACTTATGAGAAGAAGATAGAGGAGGGTGAGGGTGATTGTGGGGTGTTTGGGTTTCTGCCAGGGGCTTATTGGGCTGGATGACGGTGGTGCAGGCTTAGCCTGTTTGGAGGTACGGCCAGAAGAAGAGCCGGAGGAAAAGCCCTCGATTTTTCTTGGCCGAAAATCTCCCGGAGGAGATCTTCGCCTGGGCATCCTTGAGCGCCTGATCGGACTTGACCATCCGCTGAAGCAAGCAAGGAGTCCCCGAACCGAAATGTCCTCCGAAGATAACTTCCCGGGTCTCCGGCTTGGTCTTCGAGACCTCCAAAGCGAGTTCGGAGCTCAGGGAACGAAGCGAGTTAGCAGGCGTTCTCGCGGTCCGGAGGAAGCTCAGGCGACCGTGCCAAAGCCATTGAAACCTCTTCTGCATAGTCACCAGAGAAGCCGGACCATACAGGCATCAGAGGTCTCCGAGAAGCAGCCCATCCTCGCCCAATGAGGATCTGAGTTCGTGGGCGAGTACCATGGAGAAAACCGAGTCGGCGTACCGGGACACTGCGCAGGTCCAGCTGCCGCAAATGATCCTCCCAGTACGGGAAGCGGGAGTAGGCCAGTTGGGGCCCGCCTTTAACCCGACGGTATCTTGGCCGCCACAGTCGGGGTCCAGGTGGAGTCCAAAAGAAGGAGTTGAAATCCTTCTCTGAAGTCCGCAGGGACTTGGTGAAAGACTTAACCGAAAACCCCGCGGCCTTCTGCGGCACTTCACCGGACCGCTTCCATAGCAGACCAACATCTGACGGAAGGGTTCAACGCTTGTAAACGTGTGGGTGGAAGTGAGAAGCCGAGATCCAGCTGTCCCACATCCGCACCCTACTCCGGCGAGCCAGAGCCAAGCCCGAGCTTGTCGGCAGCCCTGCGGAGAGCACGGCCAGGAGTGCACGCGGGCGAGAGAGTCCAACCTCATTCCCGTCCGGCGCGACGATGGCCGGACGGGTCCGGAGGATCAAACGACAGGTGAGATGCCTCCGAGCCGGAGTCTCCCTCATTGGCGCTGTCTTCTGAAACGTCATAAGTCTGCGGCCGGTAAGTCAGGATGCGGACGACAGCGCAGTAGAGTGGAGCCGCCGGACGAGGGAGGGGTCTGGTAAGCCCCTGGGCAGCAACACCAGGACCTCCCGGGGGACTAAGCCCCACTGGCGTTGACTGGGCACGCCTGGGCCGTAAGCCCGGTGAACCCAGAGCTCTTGACCCCGACGGGGGTGCTGGCGAGAAGGCGCAGGGGGGTATACCCAAGTCCCAGGTACGCTAGCGATGGGTAGTGGACAGGGTACCACCGCCCTGCCAGGCCCGGTACCAGGCTGAGCCACCGCGCACCGCCACTCTCGACAAAAGTGACAAGTCGCTGCAGCAGCGGGGCGATAAACAACCGCTGGAAAACGGCCGTAGTCGCACCCCGACAGCACCAGGGTAACCAATGGCTGCTGACAGCCGACGGTGGGAGGCGCGGTAGTTGCCATTAGCCCGGAGGGGCCCCGCGAGGGGAAAGCCTACGGTTGAAAAAAAAACCACCAGACTGATCCACCCAAGCAGTACAGCTCGACTGGGGTGGGTAGGGCACGTACGGGGACGCAGCTTAACCTGAGAAGGTCGGCATTTGCGGAGGTACGAAGCCCCCAGGGAGCAAGCCACGGGGAGGCTGGCCCCGCAGCAGCGCCGGCGGGCAGGGCACCCACCGGGGTTGCCACGCTACAGGGGAGACCTACAATAGTTGACTGGTACGGGGTACCCCGTACCTGTCACCACGGAAGGGGTACCCGCATGAGAGGCCGGAGCTGACGGGTCGCTGCGGCGTCAACGGGGCCACCCTGGCGGAGCACCACAACGCCACACCAAGCCCCACGGGGGGCCCGGCCACGGTATACGTACCAGATGGGGGGGTGCATGGCAGGACGACAAGGCTAGTCATGCAAGGGGTGGTGAGCGTGGATGACACCTGTGGTAGCCCGTGAAGGGTCCCGTAGCCGGCCAGCCGGGGTCTACAACAGCGATACCCGTGGTGACAGCTACCGTAGTCGGTCGGGGGCGCCCGAAGACGCCCGGGACTACAACCACGCTAGACATCGGCACTAGCGGCGATGGATCGACCCGTCCACCGGGGAGTCACCATCACCACTCACCGCCACCGGAGCGTTCACCGCCGCCGCAACCACCTGGGTATTGGGCAGGGGAACCGCGCTAGCCTGCACCGGTAAAGCCCCAAGAGCTAAACCAGGCGAGCCAACGCGGCCGGTTATCTGTGTGCTTGACGGGCGAACTCCCGTGGGAGGCGCTCCGAGAAACAACGCTGCGAAGCAGCCGAAAAAAACTGCCCCACTTCGGGAGCCTCCCAGAGCAGCGGAGATGCCGGAAGAATCCCCGGACCGAGCCCGAGTCCACCCCCCTTTTCCCTCGGCGTTAAAAGGAAGAATACCCGAGCTCTCAGGCTGCCCAGTGGGCGTCGGTAGTCCAATGCAGAAAGACAGCACCGGTCGGTGCTGGGAGACCTTGCGGTGTTTAACGCAAGAGGATGGGGATCGAAAATGGGTATGGAGGCGGGACAACATGCGCATTTATGCGACGAAATAACGGGGTGACGCGGAGCCAGATGGGATTACCGCGTTGTCCGAAACAGATAAGAAAAATTAAAGAGTTGCCGTGGAGGGACTCCGAACGAAGACGAAGGGGACTAAGAACCGTCGCGCGACTTTTGAGTGCACAAACGGTTAAAGAGAAATTTTTCTACGTCAGTTTCACATATTTTTATAAATACACAACAAGCTATAAAAGTAAAAGACCACACTACCCATATAGAACTGTTTATTGATAGTAGAAACCACAAAGAAACAGAACAGGCTCACAACAAAGCAAGGCATCCAAAAGCACGCAAACACGTGCGGCAATGGCGGCCTTTGTTACTTTTCCGCACAAATTATACATGACGCATGGCGGTAACAAAGGATACAACACAAGAAGCTCTCCGTCGGAGGTATAAATCCATGTGAATTTGCCGATCCAAGATTGTGAATAAATAATCCTTATAATTCAAGGTAGTGTGGTAGTGTGGTAGTAGTATTAGAGTATTCCGCAAGAGAAGGCACACAGTCTTTTATCAATATAATCTCAAGTTTGGCAGTAGTAAATAGAGCCGCGATCGGGATACGTCCGTTTGATACGGCCAAACTGACACTGAGGAGGAGCAATGTTCGACAGGGTGTGACCTGGGGGCACTGGGAGGAACGGTCCATTTCTTTTTTAGGGGTGTTATTTGTAGTTTGGGGCATTTCACTCTCAAGAAGGAAAATGCATATGTTTCCCCCAGTCAACCATGGTTTAAGGAATCACTCAGTGTAATGATTTTTTGGAAATTTCTTAAGTTGCATAGGAGCAAATACGAAAGTCAGCCGATGTTTTACATGTAATATACCAAATCAAAATCATTGGTAGACATCTGTACCCAAAACTAGGTAAGAAATCTTTGGAGTGTCAATCTATATTAAAATTACTATAATGACACAATTGGGTTGCCTCAAAATCTCTCCTAGCACCTTTAAACATAGCATGCGAGTGGTTGGCCTGAAATCCACTTATTAAAGAAAAGGCAGTTACTTTATTGATTCTGTAATTTATGAATATGTGCATATCAAACTTCCGGACTTGAGATCAAAGTCTTGACTGAATATACCAGAGAGATATAAGCGTAAATTGTGCACATGACCTGTACAGGTGCCGAACAAACACAAAACGCCACAATTTCCTTGGACAGTTGTCACCCTTAGGGCGCCCTGTACGCGGGGTGAGGGGTGGGGTAAAAAAGGTCCTTTGCTGAATTTTTTTATAAAAAAAGTCCAACATTTAAAGAAGTTTTGACAATGAAGTCCACTTTTTGGTCGATGACATGTTCAAAACGAATCATTTTAGGGGTTAGGTCCACTTTTACCGCAAGCACTCTAAAGACTGACGGAATATAGCAATTACATTAAAAACGTTTTGGGGGATTATGTTCAATTCTGATGCCACCTCTACCTGGTCAGCCTTGCATGCTTTGATCTGCCACCTCTGACCTCTTCAAAACTGCTCTCTTGATGACTGCTAGAAGATATCTGAAACATCTCAAGGACACTGCTTCATCCAGGATGAACGATGTTTACCTTATCTATTAAAGATAATAATCAACAGGATAATAATAATACTTAACTACAAATGGTTGTGCTCTTGCAAGAGCACGAAGTCAGGCGTTTGTGAGCTTGATCCAAAAAGTGGGTCGTATGAAGATGCACAAACATTTTTTTCACCTTTCGGGGTGAAATGGAAGGAAGGAGTAAGGGCGGTTGCTTGCGAATGTGAGGTGAATCCCGCCACTGCCCGTTGAAGGGGACAAAACTGGATTTCAAACTTTGGTTTTTACTAACACTAATCATGGAGATCTACACAGATGTCACCCGTTCAGACCGCAACCACAAGCACAACCAACATTAGATGGTGACGAGGTCATTACTTCTGAGCGAGTTGTTCGGAGGTAGGGTTGTAAAAGAAAGAAAGAAGGAAAACTATTCAAAAACACATTATGTTTTATAAATCTCATCTAACTGAACCTGGCCTTTCCAATGTTGACTGAAATATAGGAAATTTCCTTCTGAAAGTGAAATTGCCCCAAACTACCATTTTAGCCCTAAAAGCGAGAATGGACTCGACCAGTGACCCCCGGGTTACACCCTGTCGGACCATCACTCTTCCCAAATTTCCATTTGGCCCATAGCCCACACGGACGCACACATGCCCATATTCATCTGTGGGCAGGGCCTGGGAAGCGGGAAGTCAACATTGGGAAAGGAAATCAGGCTTAGTTAGATGATTTATAAAACATAATGGGTTTTTGAATAAATCATTACACTGACTGATTTCCTTTACACCAGTTGACTGAAATATGAACAACCACGTTGATGAATAATTGCCATCAACACCAGGCTAGCACACTCAGTCGGACGTGGAGCATGATACTTCAGAGAGCAGCCATAGGTGCAGTCAACGGCTGAAATCAAAATACGCAAGGAACAAAACACACATGGAATCTAGATTCCAAAAGTCAGGAAACGCCAATAACGCACCTAACCAGTGAAGTACACCAAGGGTGAGTAACAGGAATCAGGACTTTTATATGTGTTTAAAATACCTAGCCAGAGTTTTTTGGAGAAGAGCCAGAGCAGAGAAACCCGCTAGAGCAAAGGAAGAAAAACCAACGCCTAAGGAATAGGCGAGAGGACAAGACTCTGAAGGAGACTGGAGTGCGACGTAGGCCTTGGACAAAAAGGCCAGAAGCAATCCGCGGCGATGGCAGAGATACAGGCTTCACGGACTTTGCAACAACCGGGATGACGAGGGGAAGCCAGAGAAGCGCAAGGCGGACCCGCGTAAAAGACGCGGGCAAAGAAGGCCTAAACCCAAAAAAACAGAGGAGCGGGCCCTAGAGAGGGGGTACCCGCTCAGAATACCACAGATGATCCCAACGGGGAGAGGCCGTGGAGAATAAAAGTGGAGAGATGAGGAAGGCTAAAGGCCCAGCCCGACGAAGGGTGAGAGGATAGTCCGACCATGACACGGGAGAAGAGCGACAAGAGAAGGAAATCTCGAGTAATTCAGCGGAAAGGGACCCGAAAGAGAAATAAAGGCGCGGACTAGAGCGAGCCGCACCAGAGGATAATGGGGGCTTCGCCAAGAGACTCGACGATAAACACAGATCCCACAATAGGAGCTTCGCTTTTGGGTTCAGGAAACAAACGCCTTAGAGGAGTCAAAGAACGAGCACGTCACGAAGGACGAAACCAAACAACCTAGGCTGTGGCAGGCTGAGCTAGTCGACCGAAGATCCAAACAACGGACACTCGGAGACAGCTAACAAGCCTCAAAAAGCGAAAAGTCCCACCTCAGGCGGTCACAGCCAGGAGAGGGAGAGACGATTCAGGCCTCGACACGGATGTAGACAGAACCACCGAGGAAGAACGAGGAGACCTCAACAAAAGTCGGAGGACGCGGCTACAGACACGGGAAACAGAAAAGCAGTCAAAGGCTAGATTAATAATAAGCTAGCACTCCCCCAGATCAGGCCAGCGTCAAATTCTGGACCAAAGGGTAGACAGAGTGGGTAAACCACCGAGAAAGTATACCAGAGGGGAGACCCAGAGGTAGCTCCGCAGAAACACAGTCGAGCCCGAAAGGCGACCGAGCCGAGAGCTCGCTAACTGCTCGGGGAAGCCCGAGAAGCAGCCAAACCAGTGGCGACTGTCAGCAGAGAGCAGGTGGACTAAGTCGTAGAGGGACAGAATGAACCTAACGTGCGGAACTTCTGGACCAAATGACAAGACGGTATCGAGGCGGCAAACAAGAAGCCACTTAGCCGAAACACAGGCGTATGGGCAAAAGGATGCCACCAAGAAGCGGCCCGTGGACAGCACAGCGGCTTCGACCCTAAATCTCCCGAGGAGAAGAGCGTGAAGAGAGCCACCGGAGATGTGCTACCCGAACGGATGAGATACCGAATAAGGATCAACAACGGCTCGAGAAAAAGTAATCAACTCGACAACCAAACTCGGAAGTCAGACATGGAAGAATGCCTCACAACGGGGGTTTACGCCCCACAGGCATTCCCACAAGGGATCGAGAAGCTCCCAACCGATTTTAAAGTTCAGGTCACAGACTTAGAGGGGATAAAAATCCCCAGTAGGAAGTGGGCAGACCACCATGTCAAGAGCTCCCAGGTCGTAAAGGACAGGAGCCAGAGCAAGCGAACGTGCCCCAGGACCCCGAGAGTACTAAGGAAAAGCACAAGGTCCAGTCGCACACGGCGGAAAGACAAGACCAAGCCAAACTGACAGAACAACTGCGAAAGCCGCCAGTGAAGGCGATTTCGGAGAACCCACCAAACAAAGGGAATATCCCGTTCGCGGGGATTCCCTCTAGGCAGCAAAGTTGAGACAGAAGGGGGCAAAGAAAACCCGCAAAGTGAAGAGATCGAACAATGGAAGCCTGAAAACCGCTGGAGAGGGGGGGGAACCCCCAAAGACAGACCCCGCCGAATCGGAGCAAAACCCGGGATATAAAGCCCCGGAAACAGCGCTAGGCCCGGACGGCAACACGCTAGGCCGGGAACAAGGCCCGACGCTAGACCAGTACGACGCGCCCCAAAGAGGGGCATCGTCGGCCGACCCCAAACCCGTGTCCAGGTCCCCAGAGGGAGGACAGCGGACCAGGGTAGTCCAGATGGGAGCCAAGGAATGTGCGAGAAAACGTCAATGCCAGCCCCTAACTCCCGAACAAAGGGAGAAGGATCCACGGTCAAGACAGCTCTGGTTGTACCCATTACAGATGCGGCGTCCAGGCGAAGTCGAACATGGTACCATCATCCGACGGGCTACGTGATGGTGTCTAGGAGGTTAGGCCTGGGAGCACGTGTCGGTGCCAATTGGTTTACTCCCCTTGGCCTCCCCTTTTCTATTACTACATCTTGATGACTCACAAAATTCCATCCACTATACACCGTTTCTTCAGACCCCCCCCCTTCCGCGTAACGGACGCTTGATACAGAGCCATGATTCTGGGGGCTGCTGAGGGGCATCCACCTGGGTGGGAGCCAAGACCCAATGAGGGAACCAAGAGCATTAAGCGTAAGAATGAATGAACAAAGCCGAGACAGGCCAAGACCGGCTAGGCCCCGAGGGCACCAGCAGGCATGTAGGCCGAGGTATCGCGCCCGCACGAGAGTGAGGACAGAGGAGCACGGAAATGGAACAGCCAAGGCGCAATGATCCGGTTACACATAAGGGGTGTAAGGACAAGGGAGAAGGACATTAGGAGCCCCTACCACAGGCCTGAGCCGGCCCACTGAAGCCCCTGGAGGGGCAACGCTAGACCAGCATAGGCATAGGACTCATAAACCCCGTAGGGGGCCAAGGTAATACACCAAGCAGCGGGGCATTCCAGCCCTAGGCCAGGGTAGGCCCGAAAGGGCCAGCCAAAGCTGCGGTGGGAAGAACCAGGGCCCGCTATCCCGAATGGAGAGGAGGTCTAAGGCGAGAAAGCCAAGCTAGACGATGAAAGCCCAAGCCTAGGAAAAGGACGAAGTCAAAGACCCAAGGAATAGGCACCGACATCAAGGAAGTCAGGGGCTAAAGACCAAAGAACCAGCATATAAAGCCAGGCAAGAAAACATGGTCTTGACCCCAAGGGGAACAGAGAAAGAGAATAACGCCAGACGGCAACGGTCACTAGGCACGACCTCCGATAGCGGGCGCTTAGGCCCCGGATCCCCGGAGGGGAGCAGCGGAGCTGCACTTTCATAGCCAGAGTCCAAGCTCACCGAGGGAGACAGAGTGGACCAGGCTAGGTAGCCAGTAAGCCTAAACAGCCAGAGGCCTAAGAGCCAGGAAGCCAAGCTAAGGATGGCCCAGCGCCTAGATGGCAGAGACCAGAGGCCTCAGGTCCCCGATGGGGCACACAGAGCGGGCCCGGACTAGCACCACGAAGGGAGCAGGCTACCGGGGGGCAGAACAGTCAGCCGGCAGCGAAAGGCCAGGACGGAAGCGCCGACGGACCCCAGAAACAGGGCCGTTGGGGGAAAAGCCCATGGGAGCCGAGAATGCATAAAGGCTAAGGTCCGAATCTCGACGAAGCTGCAAGCTATAGCACGGCAGGCTGCGCCCCATGCCCAGGGCCGAGGCGGGAGAGGCCACCACAGCGGGAGGAGCCACCCCCGTTGGGACCTGCATGCGAAGCTAGAGCAAAGTCAGAGAATGACGCGGGTAACCAGGGACTACACAAGGCTGAGAGGGCTTTTCACACCAAGGCAAGGCGACATTGCCAGCCAGGGGTGAAGCCACTCAAGCTAGGCCGACGCCCGTAGGGGAGCCCCGCCAAAGAGAGACTTGAGAGTAGATTCATGAGAACCACCGTGACCTACAGCATCCCTGATGGGACGCCCGAGAGCCAAGGCGGAGCGACATCCCCGCAAAGGGAGACAGGTCGCGGCGGCGTGAGTTGAAAGTCAACAGCAGGGAAGGTGGACAAAACAACGAGCAACAGCCCCCGTATAAGAGGGAGGAGGAGACAAGATGCTGTGGTTAAGCCCGGGAAATCCACGCCAACGACGGCGGAAAAAACGGCCACACGGAAATCAACGCCGGATTGACGGCGGATAAACGGCCACCATGCAGCGACGGGCACGCCCTGAAAGGGCATGCTGAAGCGACCCACTGAGACCCCCATGGAGGGCAAGCCCCGAAGGCTACACCCACGAGGGCGCTGACCGCTGAAACGGAAGCACCCACGGGGTGTACCGTAACAGCGGAACCGAAGCGTGGGAACTAGCGCTGCCGAGCCGCACCAGGTAGTAACTGCACACAGAACCCCGCGTGAGCGGGGGCCAACCCGGCGAAGCGATGGAGCGCCCCACCTAGCCTGTGAACGCCTGGTGAAGCAAGAGCAGCACGAGCCAAAATTAAACCCGCGGGGTAGAAGGCTAGCCATGCGGGGTGTGCCGTAACGGAAACACCCATGGGGTGGACCGTAAAAGCGAACCGTAGCGGGAGCTAGCGCTGGCCGAAACGCACCAGTAACCGCACACGGCAACCCCGCGTGAGCGGGGGCGAACCTGGCGAAGCGCCGCGCGCCCCCACCTAGCCGGTGAAGGGCTGGTGAAGCAAGCAGCACGAGCCAGAAACCCCGCGAGGCTAGCAGCTAGCCAAGAGGGGTGCTGTGCCGTAACGGATGAACGGTAGCAGGAATAGCGCTGACGAACCGCACCAGTAACGCGCACGGTAACACGCGATGACTGCGGGGGCCAACCTGGCGACGCGCCGAGCGCCCCACCTTAGGCCCGCGAGGCCTTGGTGTGAAGCATGCAGCACGAGCCAGATTGAAACCGCGTGGATCGAAGGCTAGCCATCGCGGGGAAAAGCAGTGAGCATAATCGAACCCGCGGCGCCCAAAGCGGGGCGCCGAGGGCGGGGAAACCACTCGGGTGGACGATCAAAGCTCCCGGACCCGGTACCACGCAGCCGGTCGCAGAGTCCGAGACTCCTTAACCACGAGCGCCGGGTGACGGTAATAGGATGGATCGGCCCGAGAAAAACCGGGCATCACCATAGCCAACCACACCGCTACCGGACGGACTGAAGCAGCCCCTAATCCCACAGGGAAAGGGCCCCAGCGCAGACACGCCAGCCTGCACCCGGATTCATTATAAAGCAACGCGCTAAATCAGGCGAGCCAGCGCGGGCAGCGTGCTAGTCCGTCAAGCCCCGGAAGGAGGCGGCGAACACTAGCACGCTAGGAGCAACGAGGCTGCTATACCGGTATGTTCTGCAGCCGCCAAAAATCCACAAGGGAAAAAGGCCAGAGCAGACCGCCGTAGCCTGACACCGGAGAAGCCCCCGGGGCTATAGGACCAGGCGAGCCCAGCTGGCAGATGGGTTTGGTAGCGAGGGGTCGGTAGCGGCGAACTCCCGAGAGAGGAGAAACGCCCTACTAACACGCCATGAAGAAGTAGCCGAAGCTACACCACCTTAGTGCTCAAAAGCAGCGGGGCGCTTGGAAGAACCTCGGACGGAAAAGCACGAACAACACCCCCCCTTTTTCCTAAGCGAAACATAGGACAGGGAAAACAGTGTTCAATGGCGAACCATGAAACGAGAGGGACACGAAACAGGGAACGAGCACCAACCGGAGGCAGAACAGCTGGAAGCAAGACCCGTAATGAACGCCACGGAGAACGGGGGTCGCGGGGGGCGGAGCGGGCGTGAAGCGAGCAAGATGGGCGCGCGTGTGCGGAAACGAAAACAAACAAAGAAAACAAAAGGCGTTGCCGCGGTAAAACCCGGCCCGCCAAACGCGGGAGACAAAGATCCCGTCGCGGGGTAACCAGTCACACAACGGTAAAAGAATTTAAAAGTCTAGTTGCACATATTTTATTAAATACACAAGCATAAGAATAAATAATAGCTACACTCACCCAATAAGAACTGTTAAATTGATAGTATGATAACTACAAGAAACAGAAACAGGATCACAAGAAGCAAGGCATCCAAAGCACGCAACACGTGCGCAATGGCTGCCTTTGTTTACCTTTTTACCCGCTACACAGTTCACATGACCGCATCGGCGGTTTAGGTAAAAAAAGGATGGATACTAATAAAAGCTCTCCGACGGGCGTAAAAGTTGCCGTTTATTCCGTCCAAATAGAGCGTATAAATCAGTATGTAATCCAGTAATATATCCAGATTAGTAGTGGTATTATAGTAGTAGGAGTATTCCGTATTGAGGACGACAACTGTCCATTATCAATATCTTAAGATTAATTTGGTGCTAAAACACAGAGCTGCGAGTGTACACGCGTGTTGTAGGCGGCCAAAACGGAATTGAGGGAAGATGATGGTCGACAGGGTGTGACCTGGTGGTCAATGGTCGTGTCCATTCTCTCTTTTAGGGGGGCTAAAATGGTTATTTTGGGGCATTTCACATCTCAGAAGGAAAATGCATTATATTTCAGTAACATTGGTGTAAAGGAAATCAGTTCAGTGTAATGTTAGAAAACTGCACCCTTTAAAAAGTTAAGTTACGCGGAATGAATCATGTTTCAATTTTAATGCTCGTGTTTCATGAAGCATGTGAACATGATTCAAGAAAAAGAAAAAAGATTCATGAATCATGTGAACAAGATTCATGAAACATGATCATGAATCATGGACATGATTTCACCAAATGCAGTTCATTAATTATTATTATTCTATCACAGTATAATATACATATGATGACCAAATTTGGTTTGCAGGCTGTTACTAAAAAAGATAAAAAGAAGTTATTTAAAGGCATATGGTGGATTTTAATCTGTCCAAAAGAATAAAAACTCCTGCCAAACTTACCTCATCTAAGTGGTTCTCCTCGTTCCAACTCTAATTGCTGAGCTCTTTTGTTCTCCTCCAGTAGGCGCATATGAGCTTTTCAATCTCCTCCTGAGATAAATTATTGATGGACCTCTGCAGGAAACGCTGGTCATCATTCCCACCACTGCCACCACCCTGCCCCACCACCACCTACACCACCTCCACTACCACTGGAACTATGCCTCGAATCATGATCAAAGCTGTCTTCAGATCCATCAAGGTCCACTACTTCTGGATGTGACAGTAAGGCAAAGCAAGAAGAATTAAGCAGGGCACAAGGTGTCCCCTAAAAAAATTTGGTTAGTATACTAAGGCTGATTGATATTCTCAAAGGAGTCTAACTTTAAACCAGAGTTTAAACCAGGTAAACTTTACCCGGGTTTTAAACCAGCGTAACTTTAACCATCTGGTTTAAACCATGCTACTTTCTCTGTTCATGATAGATCTTTTTTTCTGCAACATTACGACTGAAAGTGTATGTCAATGAGACCCATCCATTAGAAATTTGATATGGAAATTTTAATTACCCATTCAGGTCATGTCAGGTCTCCTTTGAGGGCCTGCTACTGGTATCCTGGTAACCAGTACTACCTGTCCCAGGGGGCCGGTTGTCGGCGGCTAAAACCGTCACCCCCATCGTTTTCTAACGAAATCCGATGAGGAGGGGGGTAGCTGGTTACCCTGGTAGAACGAAAAAGAAGATCTACCTACAGGGCGTCGGCTCTGGAGAGCTAATGGCGGCCATCCAGCACATTACGTCAGGAAGGGCAACCAGTCAATTATCTTTTTGCTCCAATAAATCCTCACACAGCAGTGTTGCTGTGAATGTGAGGTGAATCCGGCCACCCGCCGTTAGCGGGGACAAAACCGGATTAAAATTTTGGTTTTAACTACTACTACTACATTGAAGCCTTATATATTATAATTTTACATAAAAGTGAATTTTGGGGAATGTACATGTAGGTAAAGTGGTATTTTTTGAAAACCAGCAAAATGGTAAACTTTGAGCATGTCGCTTTATAATGCGGAATGTTTCATCCGTTCTCATGAAAACTATAGAGGGCGCCCTCTTTCCTTATCTGGCGATGTCCTTAGTGATATTCAGCCAAAAAACAGAGAAATACTGGAAATGTATAGGCTTTTTTGGGTGTTTCTATTATTATGAAACATTCAAATTTAGAGTTTCGTGTTCATATTATTAAGATTATTTTTTCTCACAGGATCATAAAAATTTCCGGCAGGTGCCACAGAAGTCATCATCAAACCTACAGTCCCCGTAGAAGAATCGTGGCCAGTGTATTACATACCTGGCACGTATACAAAGCGTTCAGCGTAAGATACAGCATACGTGCTTGCATCCATTTACAGAACTGCGTAAATACACCCATACATTACCACGTTGCTACGTGCATACCAAGTGCAAGTGTTCCACGCTGGCCAAGATTTATTTGCTGGGAACTGCACTTACCATTTGTCGGTTGATTCAGAGGTTGACGGTCTTGCCACCTTGGTCTCTGCTGAGGTAGTTCAACCTGATGGCCTTGCCTAGCGGCTTCATCAAGCAGCTGTTGCCTGTCCGTGTATATTGTGTGTGTCTTCTATTATTGGCCCCTGGGAATTCGGTGTCTTCCTCCAACCGAGCAGTGAGTTTTGTTGCTTTAGGTCCGATCAG